>JAOBYF010085008.1:0-11872 GCA_025403605.1 Parazoanthus darwini | reverse complement strand
CCGGTTGTACGAAGAGTGGATAACTTTATCCAGTGGATAAGTCCCTATTCAGTTGATAAAATTTGCTCGTCATCCAATGAAAATCAAGAACGCGCTTATTTTATCCACAGGATAAATTTATCCACTCTTCGTACAACCGGGCCCAGGTGTTTTATTACTGTTTTATGCAAAGTTATTGAATACGTATAGGAAAACCACCACCGCCTACAACAATAATAATAGCGCTTTATTTTAATTCTCTCCTTGCAGTCATTAGTACTAAAACTTACAAAATTTTGACTTAAAATCCAAGTTTCAGAAAACTAGTTATAAAGGAGATTAAAATGATACTGCTATTCTAACATAAGTAAAATGAAAGTACTTGATGTTTAAGAACGGTGAAAAACTTCTAATTATAGAAGTACTTTACGAACTATTAAATTTCAGCACCGATCTGTGAGGTGTGCCTTCATTCGACAAGAAGCTAAAATTACATTATTCAACAGCTACAATGGATCTTTAGAGTGGTCGTGTTACTAGTTTCACAACTATGTAATCTATAAAACAAACAATATAAAATCTAAATTAAAACCACTCATATGCATGGCTACATAACATACAAGTACAAGGTTTCAAATATCTAAAGCTACAAAAAATGTCATTTTTTTCAAAATTCGAGGTCAATTGCACACATTCTCCGAAGGTTTCCGGAGACTTCCAATGGTTTTCAGAAGCTTGTCCTTTCGAAACATTTTTAAAAACTTTCTAATTTGCCGAATACTTTCGAAACTCTCCGTACCCTACCAATACATTTTCGAACAGAATTTTTCAAGTAAATGAAATTACTAGATGACAATGGCAGTTTAGGTTCAAAATGGATATGTGCTGGAGAAAAATTTACATCCAAGCAATCAATCAATCAGAAACCAGTAATTTTTGTGGGCTATAACAAAAAGTTACCAATTGTTCAAGTATTTTGGCAAAAGGAAGTATAAAATGTATGAAAAACATATCTGAGGGCTAAAAGCGACCGAAAGGTTTTTGTAGTCACAAACATAGAAGTCGATCAAAGTGTCAAATTTAACCTGGAGTAAAACACACGCAAAATATAAGCTTAAATTATCTTGACCGAGAAGTGTCGGCAAAAACTGGTGATTTAACTTGTCGGTTCTTTCCCTCATAGCTAGCTGGGCGCTAGTTACATACAATTCTAACAACAATTCTGGGTTGTTTTTTTTTGCCTTGCGGACATGAAAATACATGCAGTAAGCTAAAATTTAGCATATTATTCGCAGCACTGTCTGAGCATAGCCTACGTGAGTTTGAGCCACGCCACCAATAGTAGCTCTTTAACCCTTAAGCGACCAGGCGACGTCATATTGACCCCCAAAGGTTTTTCTGACCTAAGACTTGCAAGCTTTACAGTAAACAAAATTAAATAGCCAACTTATAAAAAACATTTTAACGTCAATTTGCATGACGACGTAATCACTTAATATCAACAAATCTGCTGGAGTTGAAAGCGCCCCATTTCTGTTTCTGTAAGTTGTGTTATTCCAGGGTGTGATTTGACAATGTTATCAAGTTTCTGCAGAACGATTTTAGATACGTCAGGTATCTTTCCAAAATCGGCATCGGGGCTCTTAAGTTCAGCTTGCAACAATGTTTTTCTGTATTTCGTTTGAATCTTGGGCTTGTCAAGTGTCTTGGCAACATCAGCATTGGAGCTCCCAGGTTCTGCTTGCGGTTTCAAAATTTCTTCCATGTTCTTCACATCATTTGCTACTGCCAAGTCGACTGGAGTCATAATAACTGGCCGACTTTCACCAGCTGAAGATACTTCAACAGACTCCTTATTAAGACCACGACTATAACTTAACAGTAATTTAACAGTTTCTACGTGTCCATACATAATGCCATTGTGGAATGCCAAGAATCCCTCAGCATCACATTTGTAGATATCCACATGTGTATCAGGCCTGTAGAACGAATGCTCATTGGCTTCAAGGAGGAGGCGTACCATTTCGTTGTGCCCTTTCTTGCAGGCTAGATGGAGTGGAGTTTCGTTGGCTTTGTCTATGACGAACTCGGAAGCTTCATTTCCAATGCTTGTACGGAGGTTATCGTCCGGCTTTTCTCCATAACCGCAAAGTAGTTTTTGACCAAATTTGTTAAAGGCAGTCTTGGGAATACTTTTTTCCTTGGCCATTTTTTCAAATAATGCGAGTATAAAGCTGTGGACAAAGATGTACATCCACGATGGTCTTCCCTCGCATTGGCCTTTAACCAGGAAGATTCTATCAGCCAGGTTCTGTTTGGTTTGTATGTTAACGTTTGCTTTATGACGGATCAACGTTTCAGCAACGGCTGTCTTGTTATTTTCCGCAGCCCTGTGGAGCGGTGTATACCCCATATTATCTTGGCAGTTTACATCTACGTCTTCGCTTGCAAGAAGTATTTCCACTACTTTATCATGGCCTGCGGCTGCACATATATGCAAAGGTGTCTGTCCATTGTTGTCTTTGGCATGTGCGTCTGCTTTCTGAGAAAAACGTTGCTCGGTGATTTTACACTGATTCGTTTTGGCAGCTCGATGAAATCGGGTGCAACGAGTGCATTTTTGTTGTAGAAACCATTCCAAGATTTTCTTTTGACCTTTGGATGCGGCGATATGCAAAGGTGTTTGTCCCCTGTTGTCTCGTTCGGCGAGGCTGGCTCCACGAACCAACAGTAGTTCTGCAATGTGCACCGCGTTTCTCCTCGCCGCGATGTGTAGTGCTGTAAATCCTTCATAATCTCTCTTGGACGTCTTTGCTTGAACCATTGCTCCTTCGTCTAGGAGCCAGGATACAACATTGAAGTTTTCGTGCAAGCAAGCCATGTGGAGTGCTGTTAGTCCCTCTTCGGTCTGTGCAGAAATGTCAGCACCTAGTTTCTTCAACGTCTCCACCATTTCCTTACAACCATTTACACTTGCCCAGTGAAGTGCGGTTTCACGATTGTCGGTTGTTGTGTTTATATTCATGCTCTGGTCCACCACTAAGCTCACCACTTCTTCGATGTCACCTCTTTGAACGGCCTTGTGCAAGTCAGGTAAGTTCTCCCAGTCCTCAGTCGCCTCATCCAGAATTGGCAGGATCTCTTTTTGTCCTTTGTTAGCCAATACATTGACAATTTCACGGCAGGTTTTCCCTTTGTATGGTCTATCAAGATCACGAATGTCTACAAAATGTCTGTTCAGAACCATTTTGACAAACCTTGCATCTCCCGCTATGCATGCACGGTGCATGAGATTGTAACCCAACTTATCATCGATCTTTACAAGGACGTCAGAGGCAAGTTGCTTGAGTTTGGGTATTGGAATCTGAGGACGGAATAAGTGAAGTCGTTTAAGTATTGCGTTTGTCTGTAGGCAATTTTTTAAATTTGATTCGTAAATCCAAATTTATTTTCACACTATTTCAAAGTTTTTCTAATAAACGCAGAAAGTGGTAGGGAAGGGAGGGAGGAAGGGAGGGAGGGGGTTGCCAACAAATCTTCTTTGATCCAACATAGGTTTTGGGTACATGAAAAGGGACGACAAAATTGGCCTTTTAATTCAAACAGAAATTACGCGAACTAAATTTATCACCACCAGGACTTAGGGGAACCCGCTGCAACATAATGGATTGAAGAATTCAATAATGTATTTTACAAGACACTGGCAACAATCAAATGTAATTGTTTCAATCTTTTATATATATATATATATATCTCATGCTATTACTTCTAGAAAATTTGTAAACTTTAACAGGCAAAATGAAAAGGGTTTCTAGCGCTTTGTGCTAAGTTTTAACACCTCTTGAAGAAGGAAGTTTCTTGACTGAAGGGATTCCAATTATAAATAACATTTTGAACCGAAAAGGAAGTTCGCTCGCACTATCCTTCCGATCAATGGTAACGTTGCCAACGCGTAAGGGTATCTTTCGTTCTAAAAAAAAAGACTGTTTGGTACCAAGATACTCTGCTAGTTTTTGTTATTGTTTGCTATGTCATCAGTTACGTCTCATGGAAGTTTGATTTGTCAGAATATTTAGAGATTTGCGCTAAAAAAAGAAGAAGTTTGCTACTTTCATTTAGTGATACAAAACTTATCTGTATCACTTAAATACAATTCTATAAACTTAAAAACTACTTGAGACGATCGTGGGGTCTCGTCTCCAACTACGTAGGTTTTTAGGCTAATAAATGAAGAAATTTTTACACCAATGATAGTAAATGATCACAATATTCGTATTACAGTAGATACCAAGAGGATATAATCCTAAGATAAGGCAGCTTTCATACAAGGATCTGTTCCCATGACAATTTTTTGACAGAAATTTTTCGAAAAGGAACTATTGTTATATGCACGATTGGTTCATTTTGTACACGTGCAAACCTGCCAACTCTCACGGTTTCACCGTGAGACTCACGATTTGGGGCGTGACCTCACGGTCTCACGGTTTGCCTTGAAAATCTCACGGTTTTTTAAAATGTTCTTTCATTAGAGAAAAATAAATGATTTGAGCTAATTGAAACTAGCTGTAAAGACAGGTAAACAAGTAAACCAATTTGAATTGTATATTCTTACTTATCTGATCTGCCAAGATGCCGTAAGTCACGCAACACTAATTGTCCACGTAAAACTGGGTATGACCCGTCCTGCCCACAACTTCTTTGCAACATGTGATATACAAAATAGTGGGTTTTAATTGGTTTGTACTGCCGTTTTGCTGATCTTCAGGTTTTGACCCCAATCTCCAGGTTTTGATTTCTGAGGGGTTGGCAGGTCTGCACGTGATTACTCGCGCAAGCATTCGCTTGTCGTTGTTTTGGGGGGAATGTTGGAGGGAGAAAATGGCCGACTTTGATTCAACTGATGTTTTATTAAGACTGAAAATGATTATCTAACAGCAGTCACTCCGAAAACATCACGCAAGACACGGTACTCTTTGTTTATAGCCGTGGGTGATAGATCGACACAAGAAGGTCACAGCACAGCTATAGATCGTGAGAGCAAAACAATTTTTAAAAGTTTTGACTTGACGCGCGAGTGTATTTTTGAAAACAAACAAAAAATTATACAACCCTTTAACGTTTTTATTGATACCAATAAAACTATGATAAAACTGTACACAATTTAGCTGTAACTGTTCTTAGTTTAAGCTATTTTGATTCCACGTAATAGAATGAATAGTCTAATTTGACTAAAATTTTTGCACAAACTTCCAAGTTGAAAACGAGTAAGGGACGCTTCAACAACATCAACCGGTGTTGGGAGTCTTTTTTCTTTCTTTTCTCGGCGTATAATGATATACATTAAACAGTCTTTCGTAGTTTAAGATTGTGAATGTCAACATATTCTAAAGCAATTTTAGTTTAATTTTATAAAATGTTAAGTTTGACAATGGTTTCAAAGAACGCAATAAACTTTCTGAAAGTAAAAAGGAGTTTTTAAAATACTCACAGTTTACTGAAAATCCAGTCAGAGAGGAATTGCGGCATCTGTCAATTTCAGTTATTCCCCAAACGTCATTTTGTGTTAGTTTTAAAATAAATTAAATGACGAAAAAAAGAGACTGACTTGTATTTTGAATTCTCCAAGCACAAATTGAGTTCTTCAACTGAGATTTCAATTGAGTAGTCCTCCTCAATTTTCGATATCCTGCCACATTTTCCTTGCTTCACAGTTATCAGAATTTTTTCAAGCAAAGCAAAACTCTGTTAAAAATCCTTCTTGGTGTTTCCACTTTCTTTTTCCTCTGTAAATCTTTCTGCTTTTCCAACCCAACAGATAAACTCTTGACAGAAAACAACGACTTGCGGGCGACGACGCCTGACTTGCCTGAGAGGCGGGAAAACCTGATGCGGTACGTTTTCATCACTTATCATGTGACAGAAATACAATCGACAGCAAAAATTGTCAGTTAGGAGATCGTTCATACTGTCATTGGCTTTCATAACTAGTGGAGTTGAGTTCAGTTGTTTGTACTTGAACAAGCTTGATTTGAACAAAAATGTTGATTCCGTTTACGAAACAGTTTCAGCGGAGAAAAGATAGATTGAATTGGCCTAATGCATTTGTATTGATACCGCGATCGGGCTACGTAAAACGACCAATGTGTTCTAAAAAGGCTTAATATCTATCAGTTACTTTATTATTGAAGACTGGTTTGAAGTAGAAGCTCGACCTTTTTCAATCGCCGAGTCAGATTCTCGTCGACGTTTTTTCTCGTGCGACTTTTTCAACGTGTATCCTCAGTTCAATTTCGCATAAATATAAATGCAAACAAACAGGTAGTTTGGGTTTCAAGGTTTTGTCCCGTGCACAGACGGTTGCACTTTATCTCTTCTTGTTTTTTAAGCACTATTTTCAACAGTTTGTTTCAAACTTCGATGTTCATTGAATAATTAACTATTTTTCAAATTCGCTGGAAAAGCAACTTAAACAAGTTCAAAACCACGCGCGCGCCTTCTGGTAGGTCTAAAAACAGCCTCGTTTTCAAAAAATAGATCTCAAGAAATTATCTTCGGCCGCGCGGTAAAACGAAGATTCCTTGTCTTAGGGTTACATTCGCTTGTAGATACCTAACTGTTTGTAGTTCCATCAGAATCGAACTAACGAAACAAAAAGTTATAACTATATTGCATAATACATTGCGCAACTTGCGCTAACATCTTACCCGTTGACAACCTACTGCTCCACTCTCGAGCAACAGCTGTTCAACCTCTGTTTTGCTTCTCTGCCTTGCAATTTGTAATGGAGTGTTGCCAAACTACAAAAAAGTACCATCAAAGAAAAGGTTAATGATCAGTTACCCTTCACTCTATAAATAAATGAAAGGGAAGTATTCACTGTACTTGCTAATTAATTAACTTGCCTGGACGAGCTATTGGGAACAAGACCAAAATGTCATCAACGAAACAAATTATTAAGACGCCGTACGATGTGAAAACTTTTGCATGATTTTGCAATGTAAAACGGAATTGGGCCGTTATAGATTCTGTTTTATTCAATGTTACAGAAAAATGTATCCATTTAGTCTGTCTCTGACTGCGATTGTTTTCCCTCTGTCTCTCTCAACAACAGTAATTACGTATACTCACTTTGAGAGAGCGAGAGCAGATTTCTCCTTCCTAAATACAAATATAGTGAGTTTGCTTGAGCGTTGAGCTGAATTCCATGCATTTAGTATGCTTCGACTCTTCAGTTCTTCTTTTAAAAGGGAAAATAAATTATCTCGCTGTTATTTAGCTATTATACTTGAAGTAGTTTATGTAAACTGTAAAAAAGTTACAGATAGTTTTCATTACAGCACTTTTAGGTCATCAATTCTTTATAAATAAGGTTTATCTTAGCCTCCTCCGCAAGCCACTTTCATCATAAATCTATCAGCAAATACAAGCATCATGCTGATCAAGCACGAGTATAATGATAAACGAGAACATTTCTGATCTACCATTTCTGCTTAGAGTGATTCGCTTCATAGCAGAGGAGGCTAGTTCTTTATCTTGAGCATCAAAACCTAAAGCAAAGATCACATCAGTTTCACCATCTTTATCGCAAATATGGCCAGAACTACCTTGTCCTTGGGGTTCAAGCTTGCTCCGTGTTTAATGAGAACTTTGGCAACGTCGACGTGTCCATACAAAGAGGCAACATGGAGAGCTGATCGACCGAACTAAGAAAAAAAATTCAATAAAGAACATCGTCATATGTTTGCACAAATCGCAATAATCTTTTAAAAATTAAAATTATGAACACATGACGTTAACGATCAGCTTATGATCAACAGCTTCCAAATAATGGTGTCTTGAAGTATCTCAGAAGTCACAGATTAGTAGAGATTAATGACAGATTTTCTACACTTTTCAGTACTTTGTAGTGTTTCGAATCTCATTGGCTGACACATAAAGTGGTCATGGTTAACACCTGTTCTTTTCTATTTTTTCTGCCACTGAAAAAGTTAACTGTAAAGCTTTTTCATAGTTTATGGCAGATTGCGTCTAGTTGTTGTCAGCTGATCATGATGCTACAACAGCTACAAAAACTCTCTATTCTTTTAACTGTTGCCCTTTCACTTAACAACAGCTGCTTATTCCTGCAATCTGCCTGGTTCACACCATTGATAACAGAAATGTTTGCACATTTTTGAGTCTATCACTCTTGCAAGAATACCAGTGACAACAACGGCAACGATGACAACTATAATGAAAACAACGACGACAACAACACCGACAATGAGAAAATCAGTAACAACGACAATGACATCAACATGTCGATGACAACAAAGATAACAGTGGCAACAACAACGAGAATGACAATGACAATTACATTGACAACAACAATGGAACGACAACAGCAAAGACAACATCAGTGATAACGACAATGACAACAATGACATTGGCAACAACAACATCGAACAGGACTTTACAACAACAGTAACAAAAATAATGACAACAAAAACATGACAAAAACATTACCAACAACAATAACAACAACTAATTGACAAAAATATTGACAATAATGAGAGTCACAACGACGACAACATCAATAATAATTGGCAATAATTGACCTTCGTGTCGTGCAACTTTTTTCTGAAGTCATAGCCGTTGCACAAATGGCACTTCCGCTAACGGCTCGTGCGACTTTCTAATTCTTCGCATTATTTCAGACCACCCCACTCAGCACATTTACTTTTTATCTTTTATGCACCATATTTTTGTTGTTTTAGTTCATCGGAATGGTTTCAAAATACATTAATATAGCTTCATAAAAAATGAAACAACATATTGGAGGTCAAAAAGAAAGAAATTAAAAATAGTTTAGCAATTTACAATAACAAAAACCAGCAGATTAATTTTGAAGATAGCACCAAAAGGATTTCCCAAGTCTTGGTTATCAGAGTCTTAACTACAAGAGTTATTGCAGTATAAAAAGCAAACAAATTCTACTGATAAAAAATTAGTCTTATATTCCTTTAAAAATTGAACATTCACTGATGTATTCTCCTATATAACAAAAAAAACCCGTACCTTGTCAACTTTGTTTACGTCAGCTCCACTTCCCAAGAGGTAATTGACCAAGTCAGCTGACCCTTGATATGATGCAATCATCAGTGGAAACGTTCCATCCTTTGATATCAAACACAAATTTGTCGTAAGATTTCCAAATCCTGTGCCGTGTCTTGTCCTGTCTTAATGTCTTGTATTATATTGTATGGTGTTCTCTTGTGTTGTAATAAATTTAATGATCACAAGATCGCGTTGCTGAGCAAAAGTTGCCATTCTTTTCAAATTCTCCATCACGAACTAAAGCTAGAGGCTAGATAATATTGACTTCGTCTTAGTGACGAATTCCATGTGGATGAAATGACAGCGACAAAGTAGTGTAATAGGAAAAGAAAATACACTGGCTGAATTCTCTATACTAATAGTAGAACAGACCGTTTGATACTTTTATCTGTTTTGGCAAGACTCAAAGCTTCCTAAGTTTGGATGAAATTCGTGTTGGAAACATCCGTTCAAGAATTGAAGCACGAGTGGTATACAATACTTTCGTCAATTACAAGTTGTACTTTTCACGAATTCTTCCTCGAGTGCTGTTTTTTGTTAATACTACAGCTACAAAAATACTGTTTTTTCTAAAATCTCGAACACTTTCGAAAATTTTTCAAAAATATGGTACCAGAATCGTTTTTAGCATTTTCGTTTTTCACCAGGTTTTACCTTCGTTTCATGGCAAACGTCAGCCTTATGATCTACAAGGAACTTGAGCATCGATGCTGATTCCTGCAACATTAAAAGAAAAAGCACTGGCTGAATTTTCTATACTTATAGTAGGATAGACCGTTTGATACTTTTATCTGTTTTGGCAAGACTCAAAGCTTGGTGTTCTGCTTCCTCAATTCGGATGAAATTCCTATTGGAAACATCCCCTCAAGAATAATTAATGAAAGTGAGCACCACGAGAATTTGATGAAATTAGCTTATAACCACGAATATCAAGCACGATTGGTATATATTACTTTCATCAATTACAAGTTGTACTTTTCATGAATTCTTCTTCAACTGCTGTTTTCTGTTAATACCACAGCTACAAAAATACGTTTTTTCTAAATTCCCAAACACTCCCGAAGATTTTTCAAATATATGATGCCAGAATCGTTTTTGGCATTGTCGTTTTTCACCAGATTTTACCTCCGTTTCATGGCATACGTAAGCCTTATGAGACCATGAAAGCCGAGACTGTTTAATGTTTATGCTTTTGTATTTCTTTGTGCTTTCAGCGAACTGCCTAGTGGTGCCACTACAAATGCTCTGTACTAGATCTAACTAATTATATACCTAAATGTTTGCATCGTACCTCGGTTGTGTCAGATTCCGTCTTCTTGTCGCTAATAAGTCTTAAGGCTTCAGTTACTTTGTCTTGATCTGTCAGCTTTTCAACGATCCTAATAAAATCGTCAAGATCTGGATAGACTTTGCCAACAAGTTCTGAAACAAATCAAGGTGTAATGCTTAGATCTTATATCAGTATACTGTACGATCATTAGACCTATCCTCGAGTACCCGCACCGGTCTGGCCTAACAGCAGACCTAGAGAAAGTACAAAAGAGAGCGCTTCGTGCAATTTTTTGGCCGGCGCAATTGACATACGCTCAATGCCTTGACGCAGCCAATCTGTCACCTCTTCACAAATGAAGGGAGACAATTTGCAAGCAGTTTATACAAAGAAACACACAATCAGCTGGTCCCGTCCAGAACATCGTAACTGCATTACAGCCCGGCACTACCAACAAACACACATATGATCTCCGTTCGGGATCTTCAGGATCTTGTGCCCTGAAGATTCCCAATACAAATAGATTTTCCAATTTTGTTACTTGTAAATATAGATATATATAATATGTAAATTTTTATGTAATGCTTTTTTAACATTGTAAACATCTGGCAATTCAGTTTTAACTGCCAGATTTTAATAAAGATTATTATTGTTATTGTTATTATTATTACTATATCATTATTATTATTATTATTATTATTATTATTATAACATATATTTAGGCAGCGTTGAAAAAGGTGACTACTGTCCAGGGGGTCAGCACAGAGCTGTAGGCGTGAAAACATCAAAGAAACAAATCATTACCGAGCTTTGAGAAGCGCTCACACTTAGTGCAGTGAAATGGCGACAAGCCAGCCACGGCTTTGCGTGTACCTAGTTCCAACGCCAGGCGAAGGCCAAGATCACCAAAAGGTCTTCCAAGGCTTGCTTCATCCTGATAACGTCATTAATCTTCACCACTTCCTGCCGTGTGAAGCCACAAAGTCTGACAAACACGGCCAACACCCTAAGCATAGTCATATTGAGAACCGTAACCACGACTACCGTTGTTACGATCACCGTAACCATGGCCACGAACAACGGGAGAGAACAAGAACAGGCTCGTTTTGAAGTGAGCAGCGAGGATTGTTTGGTCACGTGACCGCACTCTTTGATCGTGCGCACGAAAACGAAGCAAGCAATGCCAACCACTCACGAGACATGCTCTTGAAACTGAGGCAGTTGCTTCATGTATAGGCCACAAAATGGAGTCAGAGTAGAGTAGCTGCGTATTTTTCATCGCTGAAAACTGCCAGATGTCACATGCACAGACGTGCACAGTACTAAACCTATGGCTTCTGGTTGCTGAAAAACAACTCTGTAATCATTAAAGTTAGAAAATATCGTAGATGCAGTTAACCCTTGAACGACCAAGCTATTTTGACTAACATTTAAGCCCAAGGGGGAGGGGTATGGCAAGCCGATTGTAGCAAAATTCAATGTAGTAAATTCATTCAATGCAATCCTTAAATTCATTCAATTCAGTCC
>JAOBYF010084897.1:0-11875 GCA_025403605.1 Parazoanthus darwini | reverse complement strand
TTGAAGTTATTGTTTGTGGTCACTGGAGCAAATGATGAATGTAACTGTATTGCTAGTTAGGACTCAAAGAATGACTTACTTAAGTATAGCAAAAGCTGTATAGCCCTAAAGCAATATTTCAACTGCTTAATATAAATTATCATAATTATAGATGTTGTTGAATCAACTCTTACATTATGTGTTGTTCCTTCTTGCACTTAGGACTGAGGCTGCCAATGTGGAGAAAATTGTCACCAGGTTTCTACGTGCAGGCATCAAACCTGAGCAGATTGGTGTCATTACCCCGTATGAAGGCCAGAGAGCATACATTGTGCAGTACATGCAGTTCAGCGGCTCTCTGCATGCCAACCTGTATTTGGTAAACTCAGAGTTTCAATGCATTTTTGAGAAACTGTCCCCGGGTTTTCCTCTAGAGTACCCCACCCTCTGAACTACTGAAAAGTTGCAATACTTAAGTCGATCTGTAAGACTTGCAAGTGCACACAAAATATGAAGAAACACTCGTGATGTAATTTGTGTCTTCAAAAAGACTTGGCAGTACTGGTTGTAACATAGTAGGTGGTTGACACAACAAGCGACAAACTGACCAGTCCTACATTTTAGTCGGTGCAAAAAGAAGAACTTACAGCTCCAAACTTCAGTCAAGGATTTAAACATAGCTTCTGTCAGACATTAAGGAAGATTATATGTCATTTACAATATTCGAATGGGTTGCACATTACATAAGCCATATTTTGTTTAAGCTTGCTTCACCTTGTATGTTACATGTATAAATTGCATTAATATCTCTAGTCATCACTGTTGGCATTTTTTGATTAAATGGACCATCCATAATGTGCACTTGGATTGGGTGATGCTAGTAGTGCGCTTATTTCAGAAGCTGGAGACACTCTTTTCAAATCCTTTCTAGTGAAAGCCTCAAGTTTTGAAATTTTAGCTATAATTGTTATTAATGTCTGATTGTAGTAGTCAAGTACCTCAGCACATTCTTACTATAATCACTCGCAGCCAATAGCTCCTTTGTTTCAATTAGTTTAGTGTTGGACAGTATTATTACCATTAAACTATTATAATAATTGTGCTATTTCATGGCCCCAACTTGAACTGGAATATTTCTACAGTATATCACAGTTTATATTACGATCGCAGCGGTTTTATAAGGCTCTAAAACTGCATCTTGTTTGTAATCAGGAAGTCGAGGTTGCCAGTGTAGATGCCTTCCAAGGACGTGAGAAAGATTACATCATTCTGTCGTGTGTAAGGTCCAACGAACACCAGGTAGGTGATTGCTTTAATTTTGGTTCGTATATATCACACAAAGCAAGATACATGAGGTTTTAACTGTTAGAGCGATTTTAGTTTGACTTTGAAATGAAAATACTCAAACAAAACGCGAACAGAGCTCGAACGACGTTTTTAGGCCTTGTTTATTGGCAGTGCAAACAGAACGTGAGCAGGAGCGCGTGCTACTATGAACGCGGGGAACTTCTGATTGGGTTGATGAACTGAAAGACGAGAATGTGCCATCATTTCTGCTATGCTCGTGTTTGTTGACAAACGAACAGAGAGATAGAAATCCACGACAGAGTTTGTGTTCGTAGCTTTCCTGCCATTGGTTGACGAAACAAAAAGCGAGCAATTTGCAAACGCGTTTTTCAAGGTCAAACGAAAGTCACTCTACTTGTAAAACATGGATCTCATCTGTTTTGTTTTCTACTGTTGTAGGGTATTGGTTTTCTTAACGACCCAAGACGTCTCAATGTCGCACTTACCAGGGCAAAGTAAGTTCTAAATACTTGCTTCATTGCAGCTGTGTACATGTATCTGTTTTCTCGTTAATTATAAACCACTTCAGTTTAAGACAATTGATGTAACTGCAGAACCGAAAATCAGCTGAATATACGATCTGTTTCTTAATAATTTTCGAACTTGTTTAGTTTATTTCTTGGTTTTCTTTAATGCTGTAACATTAAGAAAAATCCTAAAAACTCTGTGACCTTAAATTTTTTTTGGGGTAACATTCAGATTACAGAATGATTCTCGTAAGAAAGAGGTCTGGTCGGGTTTAGGAAAGGGTTTTAAAACTGACTAGGCATCGCTTGAAAGCCGGCGATAATGGAAATAAACATTCAGTTTAAGGTTAGTATACTGAAGATTCTTTTGTAACCTTGCAGATATGGCATCATAGTCATTGGTAACCCTAAAGTGCTCTCCAGGGTAAGTTTTAGTTTGGGTATTTTTAGACGTATTTACATATATCATGCAGGCTGAGGAAACTATTAAGTAATTATTTTCTGGTCGTATTTGTGAATGAAGCCTGGAAAGCTCTGCTATAACGCTTAAAGGTCTCTGTTATTGTTGCACTGCAATGTTTCCGAAACACAGAACTATGGGTTTTGGGCGTCTGTTAAACTAGTTATTTCCAAAAGATCTCTCGCCATGTTGGAATGTGTATGCAGAAGCGGAAAAGTTGCAGTGCAACGATAACAGTTATGCCTTATTTATTTTCTGGTATCAGTGTTAATCATCGTAAAGAAACATTGTATAAAATAATTTTTTCCCTTCAAGTTGCCAAGCAGGCAAAATTTGCCTCGTTTATATGTCACATGTTTTATTGAAAAAATAATGATAGCCATTTTTCACTGCAAAACGTTATGCTGGTTATATTCAGTTTACTATTTCTTTCAGTTGACGAGATCAAATTACGTAGGGTGCATTCGATTTACCAAATTCCAGAATGGGAAAACATTGGGCAACATTTTAAAATATTCTCTCAAAGCAGTACACAATAAGACAACCACACGGATGAGCTTAAAACATACAGCTTTGGGAACAATGGAGGTTTCTTAGCAGCGACCCAGCCACCCCTCCCCTAAACTTAAACCTAAACCCAACCTTGGTTCTGACTCTAACCCTATCCTTGGGGAGGGGTGGGTGAGTAGTCACCCACAAACCTACATTGGTATCAGCTTTTTTTGTGTGTGTATTTCAAAAGAAGCATTCTGCTTAACTGAAGGGATTGAAGGCATTTTCACATTCATGCTATTGAACACGGTCAATCATGCGAAAGTGGTAAAGAATTTAGGTCTATCAGAATGCCTTGGTCTTGAAAGTCTTTGCAATGAAAGTGTCCCGGTCCGAAAATCTGGCTAATCCAGTGAGTTGCGCTAAACCGAATCTTTCAGCTAAGTCACGTCCCTAGCAAATATTCCTTTAGTTACCATTCAGCAGCATCATGTTTAATTTGGGGCTAACTGTGGCAGGTAAAACAGTTTCCTCAAAGTACTAACAGTTTGTTCTTTGTCTGTTTTAGCAACCACTGTGGAATCATCTTCTCAACTACTACAAGGAGAACAAGTGCCTTGTTGAAGGTTGGTAAACAACAACACTGTGTTAAAGTCTAAGTCTTTAGATCACCATTCTGGACATCAGTTACCAATGTAGCAAGAAGACGAATATAGAGGTGGATTTCAGTCAACAAACATCATTATAACCAACTTTTGCAATCGCAAATTATTTGATAACATGATAATAAGAGACAAAACTCTAGAAAGTAGCTAGCTTGTTGTATAACCACATCATTCTAAAAGCTAAAGATCACAGTGGGAGGATTATTATGAATCACTATCCTTATTTTTATTAATATTATTACATACACACTTGTCTGAATATTTTTGAGTGACTTTGGTGGTAAATAATGCCAATTTGGATGTAAACTAAACATGATACACGATACAAGGAGTATGTTATACAACAATGAAAAGATAATTGTCAAAATGAATAATAATGATGATGATGATGATGATGATGATGGTGATGATGATTAGGAAGATAAGGATTATGATGATAACAACCTTTGTAATAATTTTAACTTTGTGCGAAAACGTTGGAACTATATTCAACATGACTTGTGTCAGACTATCATCCGAAATTGTCGGACTCCAGATGATCAAACACGTTTATGTTATAAGAAAAACACTTGTCCATAATATTTTGCATACTGTTTTAATAATATAACCACTGGAAGACTAATTTTGAAAAAAGCTGTCTTTTCTGCGTCGGCGAGTAAGCTGAATGTGGGTTTATATCAACAATGGTTGATATGGTATGTTTTCTCCCCAAAGGTTTGATATTCGCTCCAACCTTTGAACAAACGAGCCCTGGGTTACACCCAAACCCAAAACACACCATATCAACCCCTGTTGATCAAAGCCATATTTTAATATAGCCCTCACATTATTGTTTAGGACCTCTGAACAACCTGAAGGAAAGCATGATTCAATTCAGCAAACCACGGAAACTGGTCAACAAGACCAACCCAGTGAGTATAATTATTTTCATCTTAGTGTATTTCGCTTATAATATAAATGCACGTACAAAAAGATGCCACATTTTGATTGATCGATTCACTGCAATTTTCTCTAATTTCAAATACCGCTGTCATACAGGAACTGTTCAATTATTTTTTAGTGCCCTTTCATCCTGGATTTTCAGTCACAGATTTCCACAAGAGGCATGTGTGTAAACTCTTCTGCAGTTGGGAAAAGTCGGAAAGAGAAATGCCAGAACTTTTCAAGTTTTTGCTTAATATGTAGATGTACGCCAAGTGTTGTAGTACTTTGACGAGTACTTATCAATATCTGTCAGTGTTTGTCAAGTACTCGTGGTACTTTTCATTGACTGTGCTCAAACGGTAGCAATTCCTATACCAAATTGCTGATGGGGGTTCATAATTTCAGTGCTGTGCTGTTTAACCAGCTATTGTTTCTACTGGCCACTACGAGTAAGTGTCTTGTGTAGATATTAGGCAGTATGATTGGTAGTGGCATTTTAAAACATAAGTACGATGGGTGATTTTTCAGAATTTTTGAAACTTCATGAATCACTTTTTTAGCCCTGAAAAATGTTTGTCGGCTTCAAGGAAGTTCAAGTAATGTGCAAATGAAGTTCATTTTTTCACCCAAACACTTAAGGAATTGATTAGTACTGCCAAATAGTGTTGTTTTTATATAAAGGGTTACTTATAATCTATTGTGTTTGTTACAGGGTGGACGTTTCATGAGCACAACAATGTTTGACGCCCGGGAAGCCCTCATCCCGGGTGGGGTGTACGACAGGCGTATCCCCCACATGGAACCCCCCAACCCCTATGACAACTACTTCCGTACCCATGATAGGCTCAGCTACATCGGAGCCGAGCGCACCATCCCTCCAGCAGCTGCCGCCAGTATTCCTGTCCCAGTTGGAATGTTTATCCCCCCAGTTCCACCACCACATCACTCTTTCTTCAATCCTGTGAGTACTGAGTTGCTAATATTCCTCTCACTTCGGTTCTTGATAGTACAACGCTACCTGTGAGAACGTTTTGAGTCAACACGCGTGTGTATTTTTTAAGCATCATTTCCAATAGACCATACGAGTCAGAGTTTTGTTTATAACGATAAAATTGGATTAAAGTTTTTCTACACGTTGGTTGCAATATTTTTGTACGCGAGGTCGTATAAGCGTTTCAAATGGTGCTGTGAAGTTCAGTGAAAATGACAAACTTGCTAAAGAATATTTATTTTCGTCTGGTTCGATTTTTAGTTTTGAAACATATTTTTGGGTTTTTCATCAATGCGGGTTATTTATCCGCTAGACATGAACGTTTTACCGAAAAACCGAAAATTTACCCGCAAGTTCCGTGTTTAGGCCTTTTGGGCGATAAACGTCAACGAGTTATTGGAATCAGGACCGAGAGGTGTTCTACACGACATGATTAGCTGAATTTTCGGGGAATGTGCAGAAGTCGAAAAACTCGAGACACCTGTGACAGATTTTTTGTCCTAGCTCTGGAAATTGTTGAAGTATCATTGCAAAGTTCTTTCCATCCCATATCACGCAAACGCAAGCTTGTGACGTGAAGTGATGACGTCAGACATTACTGTATTTGTACATTCCAAATTTGTTAAAGGATGATGTTAATCGCTTGTTTAATTAATTATAGTGAATTGATTGGCTTGTTGATTGATACTGCTGTTTCAGAAGGAACATTACAGTTCCCCAAGTATGACAATCAGAAAATCTGATTTGTTTACTTCCCCGAAAACGTATGAAATGAGTGTCTGTCTTGTTTAAATCCACCAGCCAAAACGCCCTGGGCATCAAATTTTCATTCCTGATTTCGAGATCGACGATTCAAGTTATCGTGTTATATAATTTTGACAATATCGTGTATTTGCCCCGCAGCCCATGGCTGGCCGTATGCCCCATAGCGGGCGCCAGGGACCTCCGCGTCAACGTAATCAACAACCCCACGGTCCGCAGCAGCACATGGCCTACCCACCCCACATGCCAGCCAGCCAGGCCAGCCAGGTGAGTAGAGTGGTCAAAATAAGTGGGTAACGGCCACGCCTAATCAGGGAATTTGACCACTGACTGTATTTCAAACGCGAGCTAAAACATCTTTTGGAAAGTGCTTTAAGAAGAATCAAAGTTGGTTTTAGAGGTGTCTACTTTCTGATTTGCACCTCTTACTTCAAAACGTGGGGACGAAAGAGATAGAGATAAAAAAATGGTTACGTTCACTGATGCTCTTGCCGTTTTGATTGCAAGTTTAATTTTCAAGTAATAGTAATTCTTTTAACAATAGTATAATATAATAATGAATTATTGTAGTTATTATTATTATTATTTCATTATTATTACTATTATTATTATTATTATTATTATTATTATTATTATTATTATTTATATCGTGCAAACTAACATTTAAATATGATCAAATGCGCTTTGATAGCAACTTGATAAATCGTATCTACAATCTAATTTACAAATTTATCTATAAACTTCAAATCTAATTTTTCGATTGACTTTTGGTGCCAACCCAAATAATAAACAAAGTGGAGGATGGCGGACATACGATCTTGGCCTTTAGTGTTTGAAGTTAGTAACAATTTGTCCATATGGCGAACCAAACAACTAATAATATCTATTCGGTACAGGATGCATCTCAGCCGCTGTCCCAGGGCCCGCTGACTCAAGGCGGCATCTCCATGAGCCAACCATCCCACCTCGCATCTCAACCTCTCTCACAACCAGACCTGTCACAGGTGGGTTTTATATGGTGGTGCCTGAGTTTTGGGTGTCGATAATGACTGTTTTTCCTTTCTTTAACCCCAAGGACTCGGTTGTAGGAAAGTGGGTTAAATTGAATCCCGGGTTAGGGTAAAATTTAGCAAGAAATATATAATCCGGATCGGGATTGTTGGAGCAGTCCTAAAGAACACAATTACGTAAACCTGAAATGTCAGTCAAAACTGATCTACAAGGAAGTAAACCATATCAAGGGTTATAATCTTAGCCTGGGATCGAGGATTAGGTTGTTCAAAGATGGGTTAAGTTAAACCCTATAAAGTACTTAGAGAAACCTCGCCTCATTACGGTAAACACAAAACATGAGAAGGTAAACCTAATCGTGAGTTTTAACGCTTTAAATACCTGGTTAGCGCAAGTCCGCTTTCGAACAACCGGCCCCTCCGGTTCATTTCTGTCTGTGTGCTGCTTGGGGTTGAACGAGACCATTGAGAGGCTGGGGTGGAGATAATTGACTTTTCAAGTTTTGGCCGATGCACATTGTTCTGTCGTTCTTTTGTAACAAAGGCAGAAAACAGTTGCCTTCTTTTCGGAGTCTTCCTCGGTGAAACAAAATAATGTATGTCTACATTATTCTTTATTTTTTTGTATGTTTCAACCCATAAACGGTCAGGGGCTCAAAATTCCCCCCCCCGCTCCCCCTCCCAGCAGAAATCCAATGCATTTGCTTTTATTTATAAACTATACAATGTGTATTTTTCCCGTTTGCGTTTTTGTCGAAAGAGATAAAACTTGGGTATATAGACCACTTTCATAATACGCCCCAGTGGCCATGAACAAAAACTTCGAGTCGAGGCTAGTAGGGCCAAAATACAGCAAATGTATGAGAACTAAGAGCTTGAGCTCGACTTGAAGTTGTTGTTTAGGGTCATTGGGCCAAATTATGGAAGTAGTGTATGGTTCATCTTTACCCCATTTGAGTTTGTTTGTCCGTTTGGCAATGAAAAAAGGTGTAAACAAAGATTGCCCTTTATGAGCCAGACAAGGTAGAACTTAACATAAATGTTTTGTCTTGGTGTTGTACAGGACAGTTATCTGGGGGATGAGTTCAACCTGAAGTCCCAGGCTGATGCAGTGCTGTCTCAGGACTCCACCTACCAAGGCGATCGTGGTGGATACATGAACTCACTGCCAGACTATGCGTCCCAGCCAAACTACTCCTCCCAGTACTGAAATGTTGCACATGGCAGGAGAGGGGTGCTAACCGACATCTGACCCCCCTGAACCATGGCAGCGGAGATATTACCCTGCCATGTGACGCCTCCACAGGCTGTTACGAGGCGTGTCCCGCCAACGTGTTCACCCGAAGAGAGAGCAGATAGGGAGTTGACAAGCAATTTGTTGAGAGCTCGAGAGGAGCAGTGAGCTAGCTAACCATGCCCTTGGTTCAAAACCAACTCAAAGACTGGCATTTTACCTGTTTTAACTGACATAACTAACGACTGACACCAGTAGTTTGGTTGTCCTTGGAGCATTTTGCCAGTTTTGCAATACTTCCCAAGAGCTGCGTAGATGGTAATTTGGGATAAACTGCATCTTGCAGTGGAACGATTGTTGTTTTCGGTTAAGTAGTCAGTGACAGTGAACACTGAATTGTGCTATCACTTCGAATCACTAACACAGATAAACTGTCGCACCGGAGTGCAGGTTTCTTTTTAACATCGACAGATGCAGATACTTCGAACGAATTCCCCATAAACGTTCTATAAGAAACTTCCAAGAGTTGAAGAAACCTCGCACTGAGGAAAAAAGGAAACTTAAAGATTCATCCCATCGTCCGTCCTATTTGAAGTGCGTGTTATCTGAGGCACAGACTGATAGCAACAGGATCCCCTTTCTTTTTGAAGCAGCGTTTATTATCCGCTTTCTGGATCCATGGGAGTTATTTGTGACCACTTGGTAGTTTGTTCCAGGTTTGCTTTTGCCTGTTTGCGAAAGCTTTCTTTTTAATTTTCTTTACCAGTAAATGAATACACAAAATGTACCCGATGTTGTGACGTTTAATTCATAGGAAACAGCAGTATAGAGTTTGTAGGGTTTAAGGCTGTTGTCCAATTCATACATGATTGTCATTAAATGTGTTAATCAAAATTAATTGATTGAAGCGATTTTCTTTGCAATGTTGAATTTAATAAGCATTTAGGGATTTGAATTTTTAGTTCCAAAGCTCACAGGTTTGACTTTGTCTGCATTATATATTTATGCAGACAATTTACGTTTTTGCTATGAAATCCCCTTACTTACCGTATTTTGTACCGAAAGGGCTTAGGTTTGTATACCTGTCGGCATCCTACAAACTGAATTAACCAATTTGAGTTGTTTCAGCCGGCTAGATTTTCGGTTTTCACGCGAACGTCGCAAATCACCGTCTTTTTAACATTTTGCCATCTACTTTAAAAGTTTTGGACAACCCTGTGACTGAATGTTCCATTTTTTAAGCTAACAGTTTTCACAATGCTTAGTAAAAAATTCATTTTGCCGGAATGTTTATCCAGATCTTAAAATCTGCCAACACACGAATCGTTGGTTTTGAAGTCATGGTTAATCAGAAAACTGTTTGGGAAAAACGGATTCAAGTGCTTTGAAGCTGAAAACACACACTTAATATTGTGACCACTTAAGTATTTGCCTTAGCAGTTGTCGTGCGACTGCATAGTTGTCTTTATTCGACGATCTGTGTTGAGTTTTGTTTTTATCACTAGTACCGAATAAACGGTTATAATGAAATTTTAGCCGAGTGCTTTCATCTTAAGGTGAAAAAAGTACCATTTAACCTCTCAGAGTTAAAGACACAACGTCAACAACTCCACAATTTTACTAATAAAACAACTGGTCATAACTTAGTCAGAATAATTTTAGCAAAAAAAATCATTGTACCTCATTTAGATGGTTTTGAATAAGCTTCCACGGCAGAGTTAGAGTTGGCAGTCGTGTTTGTGGGCTCATATGGACTCCGTATTACACGGTCCGCGAGTGAAAGAGAGACTGGAGAGAGACTCCCTCCCCCCACCCCCCTCCCCTGCTTTGGGTTGTTTCTTTCTTTGCGTCGGAATGAGCGAAATTGTGGTTCTCGACATCCCCGCCCACAAACAAGAACGCGGGCTATGGAAATGAAAGGAACAAATGAGTCAAAGATGGTGAGGGAGTCGGGAGCCGGGAGAGTTAGAATGAAAGGGGAGGGCATGGTAAACTGAGCGCCCTTTTTTCTCGCCTCAAATCCCCCACTCGGGGCCTCATTACCATACGAAGTGTGTTCAAAGAAGGCTAGTTTGAATATGAAGCTGTCTTCAAGACTGCAAGTTAATAAATGATGAAAAGTCGTGGGAATAATTTGGAATTTCTTTTCAAGGCCATGGAAGATCGCGGAATACGAGTTATAAATGACCTTGGGTCAAGGAAATGTCAGTGGAATTTCAATTCTTTTTGCCCAGTCCGAGTCTTCCTGTCAAACTGAAATATCAAAACCAATTCTGTTTCCTAAAAAAGAAAATCCGGCTGGAAAACATCAAATTCTTGGGAAGCGATGCATGCGCAACGCAATGGAAAAGTCGTAGCAAGTAATAAAACTTCATTCTCAATTTCTGTGAGGCCTGTATTATCCCTGTTTTGGCTTCGCATTTGCTAGTTTTTTTCTTTTTGTTTCTTTTAGTCAAAAGATCCTGTTCAATGGTGAATTGATGAAAATCGTGTCCAATGGATACTAATTTACATGTTGCTGATCGTACGCAGCGAACAGCATCCTGATGATGACTTTTAAGTCGAAAACGTTTGGTTTTTATACAACTTTTAGTTTTTACAGCCTTAATAATTTTATCCAATACGCAGATAAGTTTCAATTTATTACATAGGGCCTTTTCATACAACCAAAGGGAGGAGCGCTGAGCAAATACACTTTACGGAACTTGAGGTAATACTATATAGCCAAACAGTGCGCGCGGTATTTAACAAACATTCCACAAACGCGCGTTGGATGTGACCTTTTAGATAGCGGATGAAGTGCGGAGCACGGAGTCGCAATCGTAAGCTCATATCCACTGAACAAGTTTACGTGAGTGTAATAATTGTTATACCAAACACTGGGTAAAAATATCTCCAACTTTATATTCTACCGACTCGAGTTTTCGGCCATTTTCCATCTTTTGACTAACTTTTTAGACCTTGGATCAAGAGCCAATCAGATTACCAGAAATTCAATATCTAGTGTTTGGTATTTAGTAAATATTTTAATATAACTCTCAGGTATACACTCTAATGCATGGGGCGTATATGTTTCAGATCCTTGAATATTACGAACGAAGTGTATAAATAATTTCAATATTAGTATACCGCTGTTTAAAAAAAGTTGTCTTGTTTATTTTACACTCGTACATAGTTAATGTACACATTAAGTTGTTTAGATGATTTATTGACTCTGTCATGCACAGGAAGGCATTTTCAGGTCAAAAACTACTTGGTTGTCCAAATGTAATGCTTTCTTACACAGAAACTTTTATCCTTCTTTCCCTTTTCACAACCCACAGTTCTTTTCTGGTCTGGGTAACCGCCATTCGGCTCCAGGACAACGTTTTTGAATAAACTGCGTCAACTTTCTCAATGGCAGTGGTTGCAGTATTGACCGAGCTCGCGGGTCTACACGATTCTTGTTTTGTTTTGGTTATATGTAAGTTATCGGACCATAATCCCTGAGACCTGTTGCTGTAATGTCTTTTGTACGGAGAGGTGCGTGCTGTGCTTGGTTGGG
>JAOBYF010084786.1:0-11875 GCA_025403605.1 Parazoanthus darwini | reverse complement strand
GTTTTGCTAATATAATTTTGCCCAACTAAGGACTTAAGGGAGACCCTTTGTCGTCATTTTAATCAGAGTTTAGGATATTTTACGAAAAAACAATTAGCAGTTTACTTGAAGCCAAGTACTTGGATTCGTTTGCGTTTCACGTTGGGAGCATAACTCCATAAAGACATGTTTTGCGGTCAAATTAGATGACCGCTTATCATGAGCCAAAAGCTTTATAAGTGTAGGATATGTGTTGGGGCTTGCACAAAAGGGAATGAATAAATCGCTAAAATAGACAGAGGCAACATGTTTATTTAACACAGAAAGGGGCAGAAGAAACGACTAAATTTTCTCATTCGACAGGTAACAAAACTATTGACAGGTCGCTTTCCTGTTTGCCGGTGATCTCGATCTCCTAAATTATGTTACGAAATATGCTATTCCTCATAAGTTGGAGTCTATCCTATCACAAAAATCTTGAAAGAAGTTATTTTTCAGAGTGTTTATTGTACATATGGTGCGCAATGTTGACCTTAGTACGTATATACCCAGTGTTGAACACACACACACAGTCTCAGCTCTCTGTCTGTCTGTCTGTCTGTCTGTCTCTGTCTCTGTCTCTCTCTGTCTCTGTCTCTCTCTGACTCTGTCTATCTCTCTTTCACACAACCTCTCTCTGTCTTTGTCTGTCTCGGTCTCGGTCTCTCTCTGTCTTTATGTGTGTGTGTGTCTCTCTCTTAAAAAAATTTATGCACGGTTAATCTTGGAGGAACTTTGAAGACGTAAGAGGAAAATAAAAGTTGTTTTTCTCAGTCTATCAGCTACAAGCATTGCGGATAATAGAATTATCATAAAAATCCTAAACCGTTTAGCGGCCACTTATGTCAAGCCTCTGCAGTGCCAGATATACCACAGCGATTTTAAAACCTCACAAAAGACAAAACATTTGAGCAACTGCAGGGTATGCTTCATTCCTTAGAATGTGAACTAGTTGGTACGCGCGTATTCTAACCACCCACTCAGTATTCACGGAATCCCGACCCAACCGAACTTAATAAAAGCCCAACCTCTGTCTAACATACCCCGCATAGTTTGAACGTGAGTCGAATCTTATTCGATTCCTGTTTGTCTCCCAATCAGGACGCGGAAACAACGACCAGCCTTGCTTTCCCATGAACCTCTGGGTACAGACTAGTGTGCAGAGCACACGATGTAGATAAGCACGTGTCCTGAAGCAGTGAGAGTCAGTTTTGATTTACTGAGCGAGAAGACCCCTTAAAGCACTGATTGGATTTGGTATTGTGGAACATCTTATTAACAAGGTGAGTGTAAAGAATGTAGTGTATTCATTTGTAGCGAACTTGGAGACGAACAGTTACTGTACAAACCGGACAGTAACCGTTCAACTGAAGTTGTACAAAATTGGCGTAAAGTCAACACTCCTTGGAATGCAAGTGAGCTAGTTCATAGTTTGAAGAAAAACTGACCTTCCCAAATGTTTAAATGCTCCAAAATTATAAGACAACGCAAATATTATACTTGTAACGCTGGCAAATATGAAGAAGTGAGCAGATAAAATGAGGCAGAACCGAGAAATTCACGGAATTGATCGCCGTTGCGCTGTATCCCGGCCACGTGGGACTCGGAAGACCCTGAGAGCTGTTTTCCGATAGTTGCTGTGTTTGTAAAGTAATCAAAAAGCTAGTAAGAAGCTTAGAAAAATACCAGAATCATGCCCTCATCCGATTTACGATAGAAGACTTCCGCTTTCAGTTTGTGGATTAACTGCACAACAAATCTAGTGAAGAACCAAAGTGTAAATGAACTCGTAGTTCCCTCCAGCTCTAAACAGTTTTTACATTCCGCGCGAGACAACCTTTCTCCCGTATCTCATCCTACCAGATTTCAGTACTTCTTGAAATGTCTGGCCAAAAAGAAAATTAAGAATATAACCCGATTAAACTTGAGATAAACGCTGTTTTTTTTGCAGAAATATGCATCTTTGTTTTGGCCCTTGATGTCTCTAACTAAAATCGTTTCCATCGTAATGTCAATCACCATACAGCGAAGGCCGTGTGGCCTTTAGTACTTAAAGTGAAAATTCCTTTGTCGATCACTTAAAACCACAGTCCACTTATGAACAATTAAATATAGACAACGCGAGACAATAGAAAAGGTATGCCAAATGAATAATACGATTTGCATTTAAATGATTCAAATGGTTTTGAAACTACTAAAAGAAGGAATTGTCGTTTAGTTTTCTCCAACTCCAAAAGTGTAGAGGCGACTTTGCGCTATGTAGGAAAAGGAAGTTGTTTAAAAGAATCGAGAAGCCATTTGACGACCTTGGACGTTCCGGCTCAAAAACAAAAGTTAAATTAATTGTGACAACAAAACAGAATATTATATTTGTTTACCTTTAAGACCAGATCTATGCCTGAACCAAGTTCCTTAGAGTTCAGTATATGGCACAATACATATACTCAAGGATTAAAATAGTTGCTTTAAGTGAAGTGCATGTGTTCTTTAAAAGGATACTTTATAAGTTTGCTAAGCAAAAAGTCACTATGTTCATGTGGCAATCAAAACAGTTGCCAAGGGGCAAGAATATTTGATGTGACTTTTGACCTCAATGAAATTCAAACTTTAGTCACGAGGAAATCATATCGCGTTGGTCGACCCCAGAAAACACTTCCTGTTTTTGAGTCTAAAATGTGATTTGTTTTTCAGTTTTAAACAGATTTGACGTAGACGGTTACTATTACCATAACTATATGGATGTACTGTACTAAATGTTTGTGCTAAAAGATATTTGTTCCACTAAACTTTTTTTTAAAAAGAGACAAATAAACATATTAAACTGTGCATTCGCTTTTTGTTATTTATGATTGCTTATGATTATGATTATGATTATGATTATGATTATGATTATGATTATACTATAACTATGCTTATGTTTATGCTAATGCTTATAATTATTCTTATATGTACGGATTATCTGTATGTTTTCTGCTCACAAGAATGGTTCGGCTGTAAAGAGACCATCTGAAATCGAAGATTCTTTCGCGTGCTCTTTGCTCAATGATTAAGTAAGCACTGAATCTCTGTGGTTCAATGGTATTCTAATAAGGGAATACAACAGGGAAAGAACCTTTTGGAAACAAATAAAATGTACACTGACAGGTCCAGCTAACCAACCAACATGACTAATTTATCTGGCTTAAACGACTGAAAGTTTTTGTTACATACAAATGAAATTAATCTGAAATTCGAAAACAAATTTGATCACATTCCATCCGATGGTATTACTTGTCACGTAGCGAGATTCCGCAGCATTCGTGTATCGTCACCTATAATCTTCTTGATATTTCCAGTAAATTTTCATTATCTTTTCTAATTTTTCGTGCATTTAACATTCACCTGTCCTTTTCGACTGACTTACTGTCATTCTTGTACGTAAATGATTCACGTATTTGCTCTCTCATTTGTAAAATTTTAGGCTACACAGAACTTTCTCATCAACTCCATGTTTCACCTTACATGAAGTCACTCTAAAAAGGATAGAGTAACGGGAATTTGAAAATGATCATTTACGTGAGGTTCAAGAAACCTCGCCAACTTTGAGTTTCGATAGATAACCCGCTTTGCACTAACTACGAACGACTCAGAAATGATTCAACTTATTAAACAACTTGGGTGAACTCCTTAGTCCTTGTGTAGTTGCAAGTACAGTACATAGTATCTTCTTTTTCTATTAAGGCCAAATAACATGATTAATCTTAAAGACACAATTCGCAAAGCTTGTCTGTATAGATATAATGATATATAAACGGCAATGTAGATAAAGTGCTATACAAGTATCCAAAGTCTGTAAGCCCTGATCGCGTATTCCATTCATTGTTGTACAGACTATACGTACACATTTCAGATTGGCAAAGGTCACAGTTTGATGAGTCGTCGAACAACGTTCTAAAAAGCTATTATTGAATGAACATTTCTTGCCTATCCGGCTAAACACTGTATGGGGTACAGGGACTTGACTGATAGGAAAAGCGGAACTACTCAATAAATCATTAAATGCAACAGATCTATTAGTAAAACTCTTTGTCAAATACTGACCGCGTGATCAAACTGAATTACAATTAACTTATCCCACACTTAACCTTTCAGAGCACGGGTCGAAAGCAAATAAGCTCTTCTTTCTAACTGTCCTATCAAATACAACGTGCCTGCTGCTCGTACAAAAGCAAATGAAGTTGTTTACGCTTTCAACGCGTTTAGAACCTTCCTCGGTACAGACCGATTTTATGTTCTTCTTGAAGAAGTATTTGATTGGACGACAACAACTTAAACAAGTTACTTATATATCTTTTTAAAAAAACGCGCCTCGAAGAAAAGATTCAAAATAATTGCATTTGTTGGTATTTCTTAACTCTGGCAAGACTCCAGTCGCCAGCAGATGTTAGTAGGTAAAGACTGAACAAAGACTCAAGTATTTTTGGTATGCTATTGTATAGCTTCCACGAGTGTTTGACTAAGGTTGTTTAAAACTTGTCCCATTACACTATATTTCCGTTCTTTCTCTTAAAGACAAGATCCATGTATAGATAATGAGTAAAATCGTAGATTTAGCCATGATTTCATTCACATATCTGTTTCCCGTCATGAGCCTGACACAGTTAAATCAGTGCGTGGGTAGGGAACTAACGGCTAGTCCTTTGCGCGGCTTTGTGGCAATGCAACCCATTTCAAGATATACACCTTGAAACGTCCACAGCAATTAAAACTTTCTTTCCAACGAAACCAAAAATTCTAAAATTAGTTTTTGAGCTTGCAAAACGTGGACTAAAAACGAGGGAAATCCCTTTTATTCGGCGCGTAACGAAACCGAAATAACAACATTTCGAAAAACAGCAAAGGGTCGTCAAAAAGGTTAGAGTATAAAATTTCCGGGAATTCTTTTCCTATGAGTTGTAAGAATTAAGATCTGAAATAAAAGGGGCGGTAAATCACGAACGAATGTTTCGGCAAATGCAGCTTCAGATTTTGAGTAAACAAGCGGCGGTATAGCTACTGCACGGTGTAGGATTTCTGGGTGATTCCAGCAACTACATTCTTTTCTCGTGAGTTGCTCCAGATTCCGATGCGTGCGCTGGCTATGGTATAAATGACAGGAAAAACACCCGTGCAACTCAAAACTTATAATCGCTTCCTCGTGAACGAAAGCGTTCCAGGATGCTTACTTTGCTATTAGTTTGGGGAAACTGTCCTTTGAAAAGTAAAAGTTTGCGCATCTGTTCCTCATGAGAAACTGGCTCACAAAAGCAACCAGCCGGCGAAAGCAGACCACGTGGGCGGTTTGCCAGAGAGGGGCGTTGTCTTGAAAGCCCTTGAAGTTAAATTTCTCCCAGCAACCCAGCTTCTTAAAGCCGTGGAGATCGCTTTCGAAAGCACGCTCCAATCTATCGATATACTTGATGATCGTGCATCGTAACTGATAAATTTCGGTTGCGCCATACAATCAGCGGGGACTAGAAAGTCATCTATCTGGAACATAAAGAGCCACTAGAACCGACAAGCAAGAAGGTAATTTCACATAAATAACATTGAAGTAGTGTGTTCGTTTTTAAAACCGACGATGAAGGCTCTTGACCGTTTAAGATTTGACTATGCCGGCCTCAGGAACCAATGTCAGCAAAGTTTGTATTCAATACTCAATACGAGGCATAAATATTCAAGAGCGCAGAGCACTGAAAATTTAGATGGCCTTTATAATTTCTTTGTAGATACACTCGAGTGTACACGTAGTTTTAGTCGTTCTTAACTCCACTGCACGGGGACCGCATTACGCATATACCGGTGGTCACTTTCCAAGGCAAAAAGCGATTTCTCTCTTGACAACTGTTGAATTGGAGTTATTCCAACAGAAAAAAAAGTCCTGTAAGACGATTTTTTCCGTTTCTCAATCCTCTGGTTTTGAGCTAACAAGGGCTTGACGCCCACAGAACACAAGTTACGAGACTTTGTCGCCATGTCGGAATTCCGTCTCTTAAGATTACATCTCCGTATGGTTACATTTTATCGTGGACCGCGTGATTTTAAAGCTCGTTTTCTTACGGCAGTTTATTTTCTTACTTCAGTATTTACTTATCAGGTTGTTTCGATGGCTAGCCAGGATCAAAGACTTGTTTGATTCAAACTGTTCAGTATGTTTGGGACTTCAAGATAGCGTGTTAATTGTTCATGTCTTACTAGGTATAATATAGTAGTATAAAACACGCGGTTATTCGAAGGCTGAATAATGATAATACATGCATAAGTGATATGTTTGATTGGAATGCTGCTCAATGTAGATTAGGTACTGCAACTGAGCTTGCTTTCTGAAAGCTAAAGTGGGAATCTTACCATCAACTTACCACTGATATAATTTATGGCCACTCGAATGCCATATATGGAAAATGCAACACGCAGATCCCGGATGTAAAAAGCTGGTTATGTAAAACTTTGCTTATCCGTTTCACCACATGGTCGGAGTATTTATGGCCGTTGAAGTTGGTAAATTCTACTGATACCAAGTAATACTTTCAATCGTTTAGGCACAGTGTTCTTTTGAAGCAACGCAAGATTCCAAATACTCCATTTTGCACTCACTCTTTACTATCATATAATTGCACATTTTACCTATTTGCATTCTCGTGGTTTCCCATCTATGACACCGCCAGCTAGTCGCCTGACTACAGTACTGCGGTATATATACTCATTTTCCTTTTCGAAGTCCTTGACAGTGTCTCCACTTTGTTCAGTGCTCTGTCCTCCGATCTATTACTAACCTATTTGGTTCTTTTCTATCTGCGAGTCAGTGTTTTGCTTCAGGCTCAGTATTGGATGCCTGGCCGTCTGTGCCAGAGTCGTCGCCTACAGTCTGTCTGCGTATCTGTCCGTGTCTGTCTAGTTTGTCTGTCTTTCTGCCTGTCTGTCTGTCCGTGTCTGTCTGTATGCTTGTCCGTCCGTGTCTGTCTGTCTGTCTGTCTGTCCGTGTCTGTCTGTCTGTCTGTTTGTTTGTTTGTTTGTTTGTTTGTGTGCTTGTTTGTCTGTCTGCCAGTGCCTCTCTGTCTCTTTGTTTGTTTGTTTGTCTTTTTTGTTTGTTTGTCTATCTGCCTGTTTGTCTATTTGTTTGTTTCTCTGTCTGTCTGTCTGTCTGCCTGTCTGTCTGGTTTTTTTTTGTTTATTTTTCTGTTTGTTCGTTTGTTTGTCTGCATATTTGTTTGTTTGTTTGCTTGCTTGTATTATATTTGTTTGTTCGTTTGTTTGTTTGTTTGTTGTGTTTGTTTCTCTACAGTAGATATCTTTTTTTATGAATGTCCATTCGTTTTCTACTGGTATCTGCCATTAGGCGTTGCAACAAATAGACTACAGTCCAGTTTGGGAAAGAGATTATTTAATATTAATTAATTATATATGTTGTAGGAATGACACCTCCAGGTACACGGCCCTGCTGTATATTAACCAGTTTGTATCTGAAGGTGGGCTGTAGTTTGCGGTGTTTGTTCACAGGTTCAGACATATTTCGAACACTTCCGAAGATTCCACGATAAGGTACAAACAATTCCGAAGATTTCCGAAACACTCTCAGTCGTTCTTCCTGAAATAATTTCCTAGTATTTCCAGACATTTCCGAAATTTTCCGAAGACACGAAGAAAGAAGTAACATGCATACTGTTGTTGAGTTTGATAGTGATGTATGACCACTGCACTTCAGACGTTTTCGGAAATTTCACGAGGGTTAAAGCTTTAGTTCGAGCATTCCGAACCTAACCAATCGCCTTTATCATAGGGAGAATTCGCTTAACATTATGTCTTGTTATAAATGTTATTTCTACTACTTCTGATGAAAAAAAATATTAGAGATAATTCAAATCTAGGTATTTTACCGGTCGTAAGTTGAAAGTCAACTGTCCGACGAAGTGATTTCCCCTTCCCTTCAGAGTAAACCCCAAATGTTTCATTTACTAGCATGCAACTATTGCAGGACTTTAATTTCTTCGGATTTGTAATTGTTGCGGTTTTCCGGCTCCTAAATTTTGCGATTTGGAAAGACGCATCTTATTGTACTCTATTCTACGCAGGCATATCGCATAGCTGATTAAACTTAGAAAGTATGACTAACGGCATTTTTTTCAACTTCTGTGGATCTAAACGGATATGGGATTTGACTTAACGTCTGTAGCCATAAATTAATTACTGACCGCGACCTAGGGAATACTGACCATACTGAACTTTGGCGATTTCATCATGTCATTCATAATTATTATATCTACCATGAAAAGGCAAGAGACAAATATTTGGTTCCTTTTACTGTGTTGGTTATTCTTCTTGAAAACTGTTGTAGGCACACGTGGTTACTCTCATATCTTTATTGTTCTTTTCCTATACCCTCGTTTGGTTAGATTTCATTTTTATTGTCCTCGTACGTATTCATCGTCTGTCGACAAAGTAAACTGACATTTGTTGCTTGTAGGTCAATACAGATTTTTTTTTTCTATAAGAAATGAAACGTGTAGCAAGTTTTAAATTTTATGCAAGTTTTCATACTTCAGGGCTGTTACCCTTAGTTTAGTAAGAACTATGGTCGAAAATCCGAAGAAAATCGGCAAAAATAAAATCCCGCATGTATTTCATTCCATAAATGCATTCGCCCTTATTCAGTCAATTTCTGTTTAGCACAAAACAGTAAACACTATAAAAATATTTTACAGGTATAGATATTATCAAACATGTTTTTCTCGTATAATATAAGGACTGCCCGGGCCACGTTCATCTTCTGACCTGCCGTCGGAGTAGACTCACTTTTAGATATTCCAAACCAGACTTAAATTGATGATTCATTTCCATTCAGCAAAACTTAGCTTAACTACAAAGTCTCCTATTTATACCACGCATCGTGACACCGACCCATAAGTTCACCAAACCTGCATGGAGGCTTGGATATTTGACATACTTATTGTATGATGCGTCTTTCTGCAATTTTCGTGGGAGTTTCTATAATATGGAGCAGCAGATGAAAAATCAAAAGTTTAGCTTATGAGTACTGCGAAAGAGCACCGAGCCAACTTAAATACAGGAATACTGACCGACTCAGTTTTTTTTCGCAAACATTATCTGTTAAACTGTTGCTAAAGGTTTTTCTCACAGACTATAACAAAAGAAAATCACTTTTTCACTTCATAGAGTACTTTCCATTAGCTTCGGAGTGGAACATTGACGCTACCAAGCCCAAACAAAAGGTTAACCCATTTAGAAACTTTTATAACCTGCTGTGCCGGCATTTCGTGCTTTTGAACTAGCAGGAAAGGGCTAGACATCTTAGCTTCTGTTTTCTTTTCTGCGGCATTTTCGTGTTGGTAATCGATTACATCTAGACTTAGGTATTTTTTCGAGTACATGAACGCAGATATAAGATATATGAATAAGGTTTCTAGCCATAGTTTTTGAAAGCTAGAAAACAGCATGTCTGAAGAATACACCTGCCGTTAAATAAAGATATCTTCACAATTAATTTCAGAATACATTACAGGCTTCGCGAAACAGTACTCTTTCTATTTATTCTTCTGAAAAAGTAAGAAAACGATCAACAGGTTTATGACTACATGAACATCATGTGCAGCAACGATTACGGTTATAGTGTCTTAAAATAAGTTTTGTACAACAAAGTTCAAAATGAGAAGAACCATTTCTGCTCAATGATCAAACACGCGATGTCGAACTAATCCCCTGCGGCCTTTGCAGGAAATGCACACAGATTCAGCACTGTTTTCGAAAGTTTTGGCCTGACAGGTCGGTAATTACAGGTTTTCGTCAAGATAACTTGACTGAATAAGAGTCTCGTAACAGTCTGAGTTTTGCCGGAGGAAAACTTTCGACTGAAACGGCCAAAATTAGCAAATAGCTATCGTGCCTTCTCTTCATTAATCAACCTAACAATTATCACCTCTGATAAAGACCGCTCTTTGGAAATCTCCCTGGTAGATGTAACTCTTGTAGCGCGTTGCAAGCATTCTCTTCACATCATTTCCTGTCATCTGTAACGCAGTAAATGTTGCACGTCTGTTTATGCCATTGTCCCGTGGTAAATTCAGTTTCTATTGTCGAATTCATTTATCATGTAATTCAGTAATGCAAGATACTTGTAACAAGCGTTTTCATGTTTTCCGTCACCAAGGAGTTATGATGACACGACTCACGGCTAAATTTGACTGAGAGAAACGAAGAAGCCTTTGTGGGACTCTTCATTTTCTGTCTTCCTTTAAGCATGAGAGATGTCTGCCGCATGTGGGTAGATATTCACCTGTAAATTTTTCTGACCTACTTTGCAAATTTCCTTTGTAAAGGCCACCTGTTTCGATTAGCCCTCATGGCCATTACAGGTGGCCTGTACTGATCACCTTATTCAGTTTTCCTTGTAAGTTATATTTATCATTTTATGTAATCTTTTTTATATACTAAGTAACTGTAAACAAAATGTTGTTGTTGTCGTTGTTGTTCTGTCTTCCTCATCGAGTTGTTGTAAATGGTCGTTGTACCTTGGTTGTTTTATACGAGTGTTTAACAGTTTCTTGATTCTCCTTCAGTCTTTGGTCGTTTATCCCCTTCCACAACACTGCACGTCTTTGTACTTTTTTCATTCAGTCAGTCAGTTATCTGTCTGTCTGTCTGTCTGTCTGTTTGTCTGTCTCTCTATCACTCTCCGGGTCTCTCTCTCTCTCTCTCTCTCTCTCTCTCTCTCTGTGCGCGGGCATATATGCCTGTGTATGTATGTGTTTGGAAAGGTTCGCCTGTTTGTATGCGGCTGTCGGTCTTACAGCACGTGCCTTCTTACCGTGCCAAGTTTCCAGATGATGTTTAGCTTGCACATACATACACTTCATACAACTAGTCAAATATCTAAAAGGGAAATCAGATGCCAGCCAGACTGTTCTCAGTAGTTTCGAGTCTACGACCGATCAAATGTACTCAACTCATTGATGATATATATTAACACAAACTTCATTTTATTAGATTAGGACTTTAAGAGTGGTGTTTTGGAGAAGGATGTTTTATGGGCAGAAACGTCTATGCTCAACAAACGATCTCGAATAAGCGAGAGTAAACCAGTAAGAAACGATGTCCCGGTTAATAGCTTATATTAAGACGATTTGGCCAGAAGACAGAGTCATTATCGAGGTGACTAAAATAAACTGATGAGCCGAAAGCTTACAAATCCAAAGAAGACAGGTCAGTTTTAGTTCGAGTTGTAGAAAACTTCGAATGTTATTTGCTCGGCTCGCAATTGCTCAGGTTAGAATTGGTGCCGACAGCGTTCGTGTACTGAAATACATGTGTTAGCTAAGTCAGCGCTAAGTAGTGCATAAAACGATAAAGGAAAATTGTTCACTGAGTTATTTGTCAGAAGTGTAAGCGAGTCAATCCGTTCCTCAATGAGACAATACTGAAAAGATGAAGCCAGACATGTGAACACAACTCCCTTCTTCACTCTTCCCAGTGCAAATGGAGTTTGTGCACGTGGTTCCGTTATCGTCCACGTGGTATATTTCCTCTGGGGAAAAGCTCCTTTTTCGTGCCAAAAGCCACTTTCTTCAACATGTCGTATATCGGCCTTGTGCAATAATAAATGGGTATCTTCAACTCCTGTTCCGGCTTATTTTGACGTACATAATACAGCCAATATATCTAAGAGATGCATACCGATGGCAGCATGGCCTTACTTTGACGAATTCTAGAGCTACGCGATTAAAAGCCTGCAGCGATAACTCTCTATTACTATTAGTTGGAATATTCCGCTAAGTGAAGTTAAGTGAAGCCACGTGTTGGATCGCGAGCTAGAACAATGCATCACAAT
>JAOBYF010084675.1:0-11878 GCA_025403605.1 Parazoanthus darwini | reverse complement strand
CTCTAACTAATTGTTTTTTAATTATTCATTTGATACAATAATTAAACAGGGACATCTATTTAGCTAAACGCTAGTTTAAAAGAGCCCTGTGTAAAAATAAAAAAAACCCAAAAAATACATTTTTAAAGAAAGGTCGGTGTACATATTTTGTGACAAACACTAAGATACAAATTGGTACTAGTAAAATTCATGTTCATTTGGCGGTTTAAAAGTAGCGCTTGGCAGCTCTCTTGAACTTGGTATGAGTTAAAGATTATTCTTCGAAGACTGTGGTTAATTTTAAAATATTTAAACAGCCTGTATCAGATCTGAAGTGTATGGGGAAGAATGATGCACAAAATGTTGGAATTACACGAGCCAAAAAATCAGAGAAATTCTAACGGCTTCCGTTACCAACACTGCCAGAACCCTTCGTTTTGCAGTTGGCCGCGTGGGCTCTGGGCACGAGAAGACGAAATTCGTCTCACGTTGCAAGCATGCGCATTAGCGCGACTGTCAATGGGAAGGAGTTCATTTGTCAAATTACACTCACTTGGCACTCGGTCTTAATATGTGTCAGGAACAGCGAGTGGACTCTGGTCAAGAACGGAAGAAGACTTCCATTGTTCACATCGACTAAGTCTTGGAGAGAGTACAGCTCCGACGAGTCCACAAAGTGCTGCCGCTCTTGAAGCTGGGGAAATAAACGTTGCAAATTTACTTTAATTGGGCTGACAGTCTTGTCAACATTTAAAATACGGAATCTTAATTGCTTAATAATGATTAATCTTGAGAGATTTTGGTTGCTACAGTTTTCAGGTGAAATGGGATAAAACTCACTCCTCCGCATCTAACCCTCCTTTACGCCCTTCCCCTCCCCCCCCCCCCCGTCTTTCGCTCACTCATGCACTTCCGTTTTAAGTTTTTGACACATTACTGAAATCATATTTCTTATATAGTTGCAAAATTTGAGGATCTGAACTGATACCATACAAAATCGGTTTTGATAATTGCGGAGTCTGACGAGTGTAAACAAAAACTAACTGACTTATAAGCAATTACGAAATGAGGGAGTGGATCTAGCAAAAATTTGCATTAGAAAAATGGTGTAATTCTATTAATAGAAGAAGGGAGTAAAATGTTTGCTACAGGCTCCACTCCTTCCAAAACGTCACGTAAGCTTGAAGCAAAATCAATGCTTGTAAAAAGTGTACAGGAAAACAAATGTTATCAACTATATCACTCTCTGACTCGCTCTCTCATCCATTCAGTGCAAACGTTGTTTCTTCTGGCGTTTAAATAAATGTATATTATGAAATAACACACCTTCAATAAAAGCTTGCTTTCACGGGCTTCCTGGCACGACAAAAAATATTTCTTCATGATAAGAACTTCTTCCCTGAGTCTCTGTGGAAAAACATATTTAGAAACACACAGTTAGTTGATAATAAACTAAAAATCTTGTATCTTTAAAGCCCGTTTACGCTAGCAGTTTTTGATGCAAGCTTTGTCCAGGGGGTTCAATTGCATTTTTTGTCGCCGCCACGTTGTTTCAACTTTCGAGATTGTTCAAAACATTGCAAGTTTCCTGGCACTCAAATTCACGGAAATTGCAGGTACTTTACATGTACTTTTGGAAATAACAGCGCAATGGGAATCGCGACAAAAGTTGTGAACGGGCCTTTAGGTTAGGCAGTTTGGTGTAGACATTACATCTTTGTTGACAAATGTCAACTTCACGGTCCCGGCATGAATTTCAAAGCTATCACAATTATTTAACGAGCCGTATTTAGGGCAAGTGTACGTGGAAGAAAATCATAAATGACTGGAATCTCGTTTCCTCTTATTTATCATACTACGTAGAAAGCGCTAAGGGAAGAGGGAAAAGTGCGCGACGCACGTGAGAGGGAGAGAGGGGGAGGGGGGCTAGCGTGAATAACATAGCAGGGGATAAATTGGGGAGGAGGTGAGGAACGGAAGTGCTTTTAATATTTTTTTCACTATTCTTTTTATTAATTAGGTGTAAATATCAGTGTACCGACATTACTACTTTGATACATAACACGATTGAAAAATATAGCTGGAATTCCATTACTAAAAACTATCAAATTTAAACGAATATTTTACTGCAATGCAAATAAAACCAACTAAAAAGCTTAGCTGCTTGCCTTAAGGTGGCTCGATATCATAAACGCATCGCTTCATAAACGTTGTTTAGCTGAGATCGCAGATTAATATATTTTTCAAAAATACCGATTTTCCCTATTTTCTTGTTTGTTTTGCGATTTTCTCCAAACTCCTTCGGTGAAATTTGCTGAAATATTTTACAGCACTTAAGTTTGTCATGCTAGCTCAACAAAAACAAGAACATAGAAGTCCTAACGCTGGAATTCCCGCTATATGAAAAAAATGTGTTGTTTGTAAATAAAAATATATTCAGCGTGCAGTTTTCAATTCAAAAAGGGGTTCAGAAGCGGATGGGCAATCACTTTTACCCTGCAAAGTTTTAAAAAAAAATCACCGAAGGGAACGCGAGAAATGTTCATTGAAAAATCGTCCGACTATTTTTTTATAAAATCAAAATGCGGACTCGACAAGATCGACAGGTGCGCATGTGCTGAGTCCAGATCGCTATACTAAAAAAGCTCGCGCGCGCGCGCATGCCACATGCGGTGATAAAACCATATCGAGCCACCTTAAGTCACAACCTTATAAATTAAGAAATGAAAGGTTCCCCATCCCTTCCCCTGTTCCCCGTGGGGGTGTGTAAGGAATGAGTCTTCCAACATAACATCATACTCAGCTCTGCCGCATCCCTAGGTGTCTAGGTAACGTCATCTCCCGCCCAAGAGAGGGTACAGTCCGACAAACGAGGTTTGTGTTGGCGCGCTGGTGATTTTGTGGGTAGTGTGAGAGCGCGCGCTCAATTGCCACGATCGCCCCGGGACGAAACATTTCGCTGCTTGTACGGTTTAGCGATTTTCTGCTACAACAAAGCTACACGTTTTGTGCATCTATTCTTATGTTCGCTCCGAAAAGTTTAAAAGGCAAATTTCCCTCCATCAATATGCTCATTCTGGAACTAAAGCCTAAGTAGTGCTTTAGAAAGTAAAAGCCATGCATCGGTTCGTTTTATGGAATTCTACGGTATATCGATAATGACAAAGTAAAAACGAACTGTTCGCGGAGCGCCAAATAAAGTTTTAACTTTTCCTTTGCAAACAACAAAACCTAATTTTTCAGTGCCTGGATAAATATTCAGCATCAAAGAAACAACTATTTCCACTTTCTTACATCGCATTTATGGAGCTCGCTTTCATCAACCGGCCCTTAAACGTTTCAAGTTTTAATGCTGAGAGGTGAACCTTGTAGTCGTAGCAATTAAAAGTAGCTTTTATGTTGCCTTAAATTTACCATCTTATCTTATCTTATCTTATCTTATCTTATCTTATACTCGCAGCTGTTAAAAAAAGGCTGCAACTTTCTTCTCTAATCTTTTTTTTTTTCTCTGTTCGCAGGTTCAATCTTTTTCCTCCTGACTAGTCACTTCATCCTTCATCCAAATGCAAATAAATGCCTCACTGTAATCCAACAGCAATAACTGAAATTAAGTTAGAGGTTGTTAAGAATAACTAGTACACTCGCATACTGGCAATAGAACTACATTTTAGATGACAATCCTTACCTACTGAAAGTTCGCTACTGTGCGAAACTTAGGACGCTCGCAAAGGATGCCGGACACTAACAAGGCGAACTCTCGGAAGAGACAAAAAATTTTAAAAAGGTGATGAATACCTGAAAGACTGCAATGAAATCATTTTATAGACAATTTCGAATGATTAGGCATTACTAGATTGCTTTTGCAAGACCAGCCACTTATTTCAAGGTACTGTATGCATAAAATCAAACCAGCAGATAAAAAATAAAACCAGTACAACAATAAATTTCTAGTTTCTTTGTTGTCGTGTCACTCAGCAATGTAAAACTTCATTTGTTGTTTGCTATTGCATGAAGAGAACCGACGTTAATTGTGTTTGCTTTAAGCCACTTTCTCAATCATGCGCAAAGCAAAGTAACGGTTTTGCTGGTGGTCACAACCCCTGTTTACATCATTCTGTAACAAATTTAAGGTTTTATCTTTTACCTTCTTTCGAAAACAAACGGACTTGTTTCTTTCTTAACAACATATGCCATGTTTCCAATACGTGCAGCCCGTCAACTGAAGCGCTAAAGTTGCTCTGCGCAAACAATTGACAAAGTGGCTTGTACGGTCAGCGTGAGGTAGCGTGGGGAGGGGGTGGACAGGCAAGGATAAGGGGTTGTTGTTGACGTTGTTGTTTAAATCATTTAAGTCGTTGTACGCACAACTTTCATATTAAGCTGACTTTCTTCCTCAATTTCTCCCCGCAAAACACTTAGAATTCCTGTCTCAAACTTACTTTCACTGCAACAGAAAAATCATTTATGATATCAGGTTTTGATCCTTATTATAACAAAGTTTATTACCGTCATTTTCAATAATAATAAAACAGTTGCAATAAAGATTAATCAAAACAGAAAGTTAAGGCAAAGGATCCCACAACAGTTTACACTGATCAAATCAGTAAAAGGAGGAGACGGTGAATATGGGCGAAACCGAAGAATAGCATAGTTCCTACACTTGTTTCACAATTTAGAGGAACTTGTCGGTACGATGTGAGAAATCTTGTCATCCGCTTTACTCCTTAAACCTGAGGTATTTTGGGTGAAACTTTTACTACTAGCCTGACTCTACTAGTTGGTTATGTAAAACACGACATAAGCCAACATACATCAAACTCGATGCATTGTGACCTCTACGGACACAGTAATTGACGAAAGTACTGGAACAGCGAATTTTTTTTTAATTTAAAAAAAATGCGACCAAGGGGAACTGTTTCAATGAAGTCCAAATGGAAAGACTACTATTTCTGCAAAACAAGGCCGCTACGACAATCTTAAATCAAACAATGTACTCATCCATGCAGTAGTTCCGCATTGTTTAGCTTTGATTGGAAAACACTCAGAGTGGAGAAGACGATTCCGGAGATCACTTTTCGTTTTTAGTGCCTTCGTCATATCAGACTGCAACCTGACTAGCTGATCTTGTATTCATTGTCACAATTTACACGTTCCAGTTCAGAATTTGTCACACCAAAGTATACTCCCAACTGGGGAAAAAGCAAGTCCGACTCTCTATTTGTAAACGAATTCATTCCATTATCCAATTTTAAATCAACTGAATTATTTCTTGCAGTCTTAATCTTTTCAAAAACAACTCTTTCTCTAAAGATAACATGCCCCAAGTAGATTATTTTAATCATTGTTGTTATTACAATATGTACAACTCCATAACTTTTTACAATTAGTATAATTATTCTTTACCGTGGTTTTAAAGTATTCATTTTGTAGCGTTGGAGAGTCCTCGTGAAAACCATCCACAACGGGGCACACCCGTTAAAGATTGAATAAAGTTAAATTGAAATCTGTCATAGCAGCAATTGCAATCTTCGAGGAAACTTCGGCTGTTTCAATACTGAGTTGCATTGAACGTTTTCTGCTTTACCTGCAGAAACACAATGTTTCGGTCTTGTAAGTCAACAAATCGCAGTATTCTGAAAGCCATTTTTAATTTTTTTCTTTTTTCTTAATTTCCCGACGCCGCCATCTTGAAATGTAATCTGTAACAACTGCAGTTTCAAGTCCCCTCTTTGACTCGTTCGCTTACTTCCATTAAAAAAGAGTGCAGCCTGGTACTGCAATGAGACATGTTCATCAAAAAGCAAACAACAAAGAAGCGAGGTGAACGTCAACGAGAATGTTACAAAAAACAATAGACTTAGTTATATAATGTAATGTTTGCCAGCAGCCGACGACGCTGACCACCTTTCTGTTGCCATTTTTAGAAAAAGAACGCAAAAAGCTCAATTTTGTAGTTTTTTAGAATACGTTCATGGCTAACAAAGCATGAATCATTTCAATCTTCGTGCAGTTTCAAAATTAAAGTCATTTTTTGTTCACACAGCTTCAAGCAACACAGAAACGATATGAATGAGCTATACAAACAAAAAATGGAAAAACGAGAAGTTAAAAATCCAGCTGCCATCTTCGTTGACGTTGGCCTCAGTCCAAACTGTTTAAGGACCCCCTCCACAGTGGTGGCGCAGGAAAAATTCAAAGTTGACAAATCGTCTTCAGAAAACCTTAACTTGTTAACCTACGAGACCAAAGCACCGTTTCTTTGCTGTGCAGGGGACCTAAGCTCTGTTTAAAAAGCACTTTGGCGCATTCCATTTCCGTTCAATGACACTTCAATAGCAGCAGTCGTTTCCACACTCAAACCCAGGTTTGTTTGGACAGTTGTCCGTCCCACACTTCAGATCTCCCTGACAGTCATCATCACTGTCACAGTCCCCGTAATCCTTTGGACACTTGTTGGATTCCGTGCAACAGTCGTCGTAGCTACGACTCAAAAGCTCCCCGGAACACACATCTGCAAGAAAATAGTTTTTCTGTAATAATAATAACAACAATGATAGTTATTATTATTATTATTATTATTATTATTATTATTATTTTTGATATTACTATTATAATTAAAATGATAATGATATTGACGATGATCACGATAATTATAGCTGTAATGTTAATGATACTGAAAATTATATGGTCAATAACAATGATCATAATGATAATGATGATGATGACAATGATGATGAATCAAGCCAAGCCCGTCTCCAGAAATTTTGTTTGGTAGGAGGGGTGAAAACCAAGGGCGGCTATGTACTAGGTACTAACAATAACCATGTTCCTTGTAACTGCGAGCGAATCCCGCGCAGCCCCCCTGCCTAAAGCCCTGCAAAGGTAGCATCACCTCGATTAAAGCTCTCGACCAGTTATAATTTTTCCTATTTTAAGTATTAAGGTTATAACAACTGGTGTATTTTTACCCCTCTGATTATAAGCCTCTCGGCCATAAGTGAAGTTTCTTGAATTTAAAACCCACCCGCTTAGCTAAAAGCCGTCAATTATAAGCCCTTTCTCAGTTATAAGCCCCTCAGTTATAAACTTTCTATTTCATAGAAATTCTTCCATTGTGCGCTCTCCATTTATAAGCCCCCTCGCCTAAGAGGATCTTAGTTTTCTTCGATCTAGTAGCTTTTCACGTTTACTGACGTCAGTTACGTACTTTTGTTTAAGTTCTATAACACTGACTACTTCCCACGGTATTTGACGGGTGTCGCTGACACACGAAACGCAAAGCAGCGAAACAACGAAAGCAAATAAATATATTTTCCACTATAGCAATTTGAAGTATGCAAACTATGTAAAGAGGAAACCGGTTCCACGAGAGAGTTGATGATCTTTGAGTTTGAGTTGACCTCGAGTTGTCCCAAAACATAAAGTAATAATTGCCAACAAGTCAGCTGAAAGTTGATGCGAGGTTGATGAGGCGGTAAGGAATAGTGCCTCGCAAAGAAATGTCACTAATAGGCAGAAAATTTTTCGACCAAGCCTTAAAAATTGTTGCTAAATGTAATAAATTCTTTGAGTTTATCAATTCAAAGATTCTGACAGGATACGCTGGTGCGTGGTCTCGTACGATCGAGGAAGTGTTTTCGATTAATGTTCAAGGATAGCACTCAACAGGAATGACATTGGTTTCACATAGCGGTTTTATAATTGAAGTCCAAACTGCATATTGGAGCTGCTAAAAAAACTAGAAGATGGGGACCGCAGGAAGTGTGGAGGACTAGGGGGGGAGGTAAAATCCGGCATGTTTAATTTCTTGGTTATATTGAGTTTTGGTGCGATTTGGATTGGCTGAAAAAGCTTACGTTCTCAATCACTCATTTACTTACTAACTCATTGTCCGACTTAGTTACCACTTAACCCTCAAACGACCAAGCTAATTTCACTAACAAGTTAACCCACGGGGGGGAGGGTCAATCGGACCTTACCCCCCATGATTTTCCAAATGGTTTTACCTAAAAGATTGAGCTTTGGCGCGTAAGTAGCTTTGGGTTAGCTAATTACTTTCCATAACAACAATCAAGTTTTTATTGAGAACTGTTGCTATGGCAAAGGTTGTTTGGCACAGCATGTCCGCCATCTTGGCCTCCATCTTGGATTTTTTGAAAATTTTATTTTGTGATAATTGCAGCAAATTTCCTCAAATTTAGTAAAAAAAACATGTAAATACAGCCTCAAATAGGAAAAGAATAAAGAATAAAATGGAAAAGCAGAAATTAGAACAAATTTTGTCAAAAAATCCTGCTTTCAAAATCAAACTGTAACTTGCATAACTAATTTTGCATAAATTACAGGTGATGACGTCATCTAACTAACGTCAAAATATGTGTTCATGATCGGACTACAGGTACTAAAAGTTTCATTTTGATTGATTTAAAGCTACAGATTTTAGGTCGGAAAAACCATTTGACCCCCCTCCCCCACCCTTAGACGTTCGAGGGTTAAGGTACTTACAGTACGTTTTGTTCGCATACAAGTTTATATGCATTTAAAGTGAAACATTTAAACTATTTACCTGTCACTTCTTGAACTTCGCCTTCCTGACAACAATCATCGCCATATGAGAACCCAGGTTGACAGTTGTTCCTCCCACACTTCAAACTTCCCTCACAATCATCGTCATCATCACAGTCCCCATAACCCTTGGGACATCTGTTGGACGGTGAGCAACAGTCATCATAGCGAAGACTCGAGTTTTCGCCAGAGCACACTGTGGGCAGCATACGATATAGAAGCGTGTAATATAGTCAAAACAGTTATAATAAATAATTCTAATAATAACAGTAAATATATACTAATAACAACAAGAGCGATGATTACATTGATAATAGATAAACAACACTAATAATACTAAAAAGAAGAAAAAGAAGATGATGATGATGATGATGATGATGATGATACTGATGATGATGATGATGATGATGATGATGAAGGAGAAGGAGAAGAAAATGAAGAAGAATAGTATTGATAATGATAATAACGAGTTGCATTTAGGCAGCACTTACTCCGGTAATGTTTAAGCAATGCACAACATTGCAAAATCGTAAAAGGGCCTTATTAGTCTAAAGTTAAGGAACAAAAAGTTAACTACATATCAAAAAATTGAGAGTTTACAAACTAAATTTGTTGCCGGTTTACAAAATTAGAAATATACAGAAGTACATGTATTACAAAGATCAATAAAAGCAATTTTAGTCTTAAAGTATACGTTTGAAAGCGTATAACTATTTACAGTGCACTTAGGATTAATTTACATGTTGAATTTCAAAGTCTTTCTATCTTTCTAATCGTCTTGGCAAAGAAAATTAAAATGACTTTCGCCAAAACACAATATGTATCAGTTCTTAATTTCAAAACCTGCTGAAATGATTCTCCTTAGTTTTAAATTTAGTATTGATTCTAAACAAGAGAAACTATCTTTTGAATGAGTCGAGCTTGCTTCACCGAGTTCAACATCCAAATCATGTTGACAACATGTGTTGTCGCTCACTCCAACGTATACAGTATAAACAAAACAACACATGTGTTGACTGCTTTGTATTACAAGCAGCTTGGATCTCCTAAAACGCCCCCATTATAATCACGAACTGAGGTAAATAAACGAAAAGAAACAGTCTACAGATTGGGGAAACTTAACTTTTTACTGACACAGAAGTAAAACCCCAATTATCACACGACGCCTTAACGGACACGACGCAAACCCAAATCAATACAGCACAGGCCTTCCCTATTAATAACAGACAACTGGAAGTACAATAGCGAAATCGCCATTATATATGTGTGTTTTTTGGGGGGAGGGGGTGATCTGGAAAAATCGTACGGTTCGTATCTTGCCAAGGGGACGAAAAAAATGCATGAGCCCTAAATTTATTTCACGTGTACTTTCCTTGTGTTTCGTGTACGAACATGTCAGTACAGCAGTCGCCACAACTTCTAAATCCGGGTTTGTTGGGGCTGCAGTTGTTATCACCACACTTCAACCCGTCCTGACATTCATCATCAGAATCACAATCCCCATGATCCTTGGGGCAATTATTGGATGACGAGCAGCAATCGATATAGAAAAAACTTCCGTTATAAAACTCCCCGGAACAATCGTCTGCAATCAAAACAGGTAATTCAACAAATTATTAGCGTCATGATGGTTAAAATGAAGATAACGGTGATTATGAAAAGGATGATGTCGATGATGAAGGTGATGATGTTGAAAACACTGGAAACTGTGTTGGTAATAATGAAGATGATGTTGATAACGTGGGTCTGTGGCAAACGGTTTTAGACTTGGCCCTTTACAACGTTTTGATCGCTCTTTTTTCCATTCTACTAAACAGACAAACTCTCCAATTAAATACACTTTCTCTCCGCATGAAACAAGATTGGCAACTTCTGTAACTACTGAAGCGTATTTGACGATTGGGTAGGAAAAAAGTTAGAAGGAGTCTTTCATAACCGGACTTGCGTGCACCTTACTGGCAGCGGCTAAACGGAACATTTTCGCTCTCGAAACCAGGGCAGACAAGAGATATCTGGATCATAATCATGTTCTAAATCAAATGCTAATGGAGCCTTGACCATGTAAGATACAAATTCCACTGCAACTTCACTTTTACCTTTTCGCAAGTTTGCTGTTGACTGCAAATACCCCAAAACAGTGACGCACCACAGACCACTTTCATAGTATGCCTCATTGACCATGAACAAAAACATCGAGTCGAGGCCAGCAGGGCCAAAATATAGCAAATGTATGAAAACTAGGAGCTTACCTCGATTTGAAGTTATTGTTTATGGTCACTGGAGCAAATTATGAAAGTAGCGTTTATGAGATAAGAAATTCACAGATTACAGGTTTCTTTCAAAATTCCCGTTTTTTCAGCTAACAATGATCGAGGACATTTGAGAAACGTTATAGAAATTCTAAAAGTTCTCAACAACTTACGTGTTTGTGTCACTCAAAATCCCGTGTTTTGCATAAGTAAACAACAAAAATATTTATCATGTGGTTTTTACAATAATTAACAGAAAATCTAACTTTCTTGGCATATTAACAAGTAACTTGTTTTGAAAAAATGCTAATGCTTTATTTTGTTTTAAATTTAGAATACATACTTTTCAATACACCATTTTTCTAACGCACACTCGGTCAAAGTTGGGCTCATAGTTTAACATTATAAACATCACTTTTAGCCCCCAAGAGGGAATGGATCTAGCGAAAAAACTGCATTAGAAAAGTGGTGTATTCTTCGGCTAAGCGTATCGTCTTACGCATCGAGTTAGACTATAAAGGAACGGAGCACTTGTTCCTGAGAGGGTGGGGGAGGGGTTGGTGATACAAAACAATTGTACATTTTTAAGTTCGCCTCCCCCACCTCCAAAAAATCATGCGTTCGGCCCTGACTTTAACAACATAAAACAGGTTTGACCACACAATTTCTAGAAATGTTTAACTAATTTGTATTTACCTAGACTCTCGGGTTTTGTTGTGCACTTCTTGGAATACTTTCCTCCCTAAAACAATTAAAAGTTTTGTTAATTCAGCTAAAAACACCACAAGGTAAGTGACGCAAAGCAAAAATTTCCCAGCTTTCATCACTTAAATTACAAGTTAACTATATCCGAGTTTGCTTTGGTCCTTGAAAAGGGACTGCCTACTCCGGCGAAAAGGTCGCTGTTTCTATATCCGGCCTTACATGCTAAGATTATTGCCTATTGGTGCGTTCATCTGGCAGGAACCAGGTGAAGGAGCATAATACAAGAAAAACCGCAGAGCAGACTCCAACCGACAGAGAGTTTGTTTCCTTCATGTACCTGAACCAGGGATACTTCAACTCGCCTTCTGTTGCCTGTTATC
>JAOBYF010084564.1:0-11879 GCA_025403605.1 Parazoanthus darwini | reverse complement strand
AAACTACAGAGGCAGTTGAGGAGAATTCAGCAATACGCCGTAATTCGGGCTGAAAGGGTTAAAGGTCATATTTTTGTTCACTATACATTTACAAACGTTAACAAAATTGAGTATTAAACCAGCTTTTTGAGATTAAATTTCGCGGTAAGAATTGTAGAATAATATCATTTATCATACTACACTCAGTGATTACTAATAATTGGATTGATGTTAAAAATAATTTCGTGTTTTTCATAATCAGTCCTCTTAATCGGATAACTGCAATATTTTTTATTCCACTGTAGTCCTTCAGTTAAAATGTCATTTTGATGACGTCATCAACCACAGTTTTCAAAACTGGTTCAATGATTTGAGCAAATTCAATCTCTCTAGCAGTCCTAATAAATCAGTCTTTTGTATTATTTCATTGCCCCGAGCGAAAAATTGTAACTATAACTAGAATAACTGGACTTATTTTATAATCTCGTATTCTTATGGTCGAAGATGAGTGTTTCGAATAATTTAAGACTGTAGCTTTGCCTTTGCAATTGAGTAGATTTTTGTTTGTTTTTGAATTGCAATATTTTAAACTATAACACGTTTGTTACAGCTCCTGGACGAAATGGGGTAAATTGAATAAGTCTTGACTAATCGAAAAATTGATATGAAAATGAACAAAGTACTTCAAATTCCGTGGTTTGTGTTAGGGAGTTCAATAGATACAAGCCCAATCTTGGTAAAGTTTAAACATTAGCCCAAGACCATTGTCTACTTGCCAGAGACGTTTTCAGCGTGTAATCAAGATGGAGCCTGTACGAAGTCGTTTTAACCCTCACGAGACCATTTCCAATTCAACGCCCTCCAGCTAATTATTTCGAAGTTATTTGTCTAATTAGTTCCCTGCTGAGATGTCGGACAGTACTTTCTTAGAGTAGCTTTGTTTTGATTTGCTTTCCCAAGTATTTTGATTGTTGATGTGACTTTAGTTTTTACCTGAGCTCTTAACGTTGACCTTGATACTCGAGCCTCAAACTTTATCATTTCAAGCAAGATTCAATGTCAAGCTGGTGTTTGTATATCAGTACTTAACTGCCTTCTCTCGCGTAACAGCACCAGATTCAATTAAAGAATAGCTTCCACGCTCTTTGTTTTGCTCCACAATACTCAGTCGCTGGGATCAGATTAGCTGTTTGTGAGCTTTCCGTGTGCGACAACTAATTGTACAGTAATACACTTTCCTTGAACAAGGCGCCGAGCAGTTGGTCCCTCAACTTGAGGTAAGACAATTGTAATGACGAATGATCTGAGTTGAACGTTTTCTAATTCGCTGACACTTGCTAATCATAGGTTTTAAGTTCGTATAAAAGTTTCAATAATCGTTGACGAACGTGTAACTGTTTGTCTGTTGCGAGGAAGAACTTCAAATTGTGAATTTGTAACAAATAGCCTGTAAAGATAGTGAGTAATAAGTATTTGTTTTATAGTGGTTCCTCTAGGGCCTTTGCTTTTTGATAGCTGCATGTCTGCAAACCGCCCGAAGGTCCCACAAGTTATAAATAAACTCTCGTGCGTACTTACATCTGGCGGTGTAGAAAGCCGTTGGGCATTACTGTGATTCGGTGGCACTAATCTTTCTATTTTTTTTTACCTATGTCTTTCTATAATTCCTACAAAGGCCTTGATTGGGGTAATGGGTACCCCTGTGTTCCCTTCTACTTTTGCTTTGCCATTATTGCACTGGACTTTTGCTACGTATTAGTTATCACTAAATTGATCTTTTTTGTAAAATACTTCAAGAAAATCAAATAATCTTTATTATACAAATGTTAAACTGAGAACATACAAACGACTGATTTCACATGTTTTTAAAATAAGAAAAAAGTATCGAATCTAACAAATGATTCTATTAGGGATTTGTAAAATTAAACAACTTGTTTAAATTGTTAATAAAGCAATGAAATCGTGCAGTGTATAATGGTTGTTTGTAGTTACCGCGGTCTGTACAACAGTGCCTGCATGTATTGTTTGTAATATCTGTATTGTTAGGGAACAACTCATTAAGAACAAATGAATGTATAAATGTATAAGATTAAATAGACACCTACTGATAAAACACACAGTCCATAAGGGCGTACTTTGTAGCAAAATTTGTAGATCGCAGAAGATCAGCCAGAGCTGTAATGTCTCGGTAATCTTCCATAATTTCCTGTACCTGCTGATGATTGTTGAATGGTTAAACTATTTGTGACTGACAACTTTTGAGTTGAAACATTAGCATAGTTAGACAGGTCTGCTTTAGCTGAAACTCCTTCTGGCTCAAGCTGTAGTCCAGTCATGAATTATAATTGGGTGACATCATCACTAATAAATCATACAAGTTAAGGACTGAATCACAAAACGGGATTTTCTGGCAAAACTTCTTAATTTTTTTCTGTTCTATTTTTTTCTTTTCTATTTTCCTATTTGAGGCTATAAATACATGTTTTTTACTAAGTTCAAGGACATTCGCTGCAAACTTGCAAAAATAAACTTTTAAAAAAATCCGAGATGGCGGACATGTTGTCAAATGACTGTTGCCATAGCAACAGCTTTTAATTTTAACTTGGTTGTTGTTATGGAAAGTTGGTAGCTAATCCCAAGCTGCTTACATGCCAAAGATCGATCTTTTATGTGCAACCATTTGGAAAATCACGGGGGAGTTCCGATTTCCCCTCGCCCCATCAGTTTCCTCGGTCGGGCTGGTTTGTTAGTAAAAATAGCTTGGCCGTTCTTGGAATACAACGTACGCGTTCATAGAACTCCATGCAGCTAACTTAGCTTTCATTAAAAGCGATGCTTCTACACAGGCAGCCCAAGCTGTAAATTTATTGTTGGGGGTTTTGCGGTCATATTCAGTAGACTTCGTATGGGAAATGAAACAAGTTTCACGACATCGTAAAAATTTGATACAGAATACACAAGTAAAGTCAGAACACCATGTAGTTTTTGATAAAGATTTTATGAACATCTTTGTACAGCCGGATGGCCAACACTACCTTAAATCAGCCGTTCAGTCGTTTAGCCTCGTAATTTGAGTATATAGAGGCCAGAAATACAGATTTAGCAAAAAGTCGATCTGTTTATCAAGGTTTATACTTTGCGTGTGAGCCGTAAGTAAACTTGAGCCACTCTCTGTTCGAATGGATGCTGGTGCTCAATATTGACATAATATTAAATGGGAATTAGAATATTCAATAGATGTTAACTTTGTCAGTCGATTGTGAGTGGCTCCACCGTTTATATATTTGTACATTTGATTGAACTGTGAGTAAAAGAGCCCATCCTTGTAATAAAGCATTCGCTCAACAGACTGGCTTTAGAATAAATGTAATTTTTTCAGTCGATTGCAAAAGGCTTCGCTATGTTCGATTGAGCCGTGGCTTCTGAGTAAACCGAGTAGTTTGCAAACAACATCGAGAAGTTATAGCCGTTGAACTTTGCTATAGTTTTATAGCAAATTTACCGGATGTAATGACTTGTGTTCCGTAATGTACTGACGAAAACGTTTTAGTTGTTACTTTTTGACCTTCATAGTTAGTATTTCTCAGCACTCCCATTATCATTGTTAACTTCTAGTAATAAAATTGACTCTTAAAAACGCTGACAAACCAGAAAACAAGCTCTGTTTACATGTGTTTTTTCATTTTAAAAGAAAACACGTCTTTTAAGTTTATCAAGAGTGTTGAGTGCATCAACGATCTTAAACCTTTTTTCTGTTCAGCCAAGCTGATAATGCCAGTGGTCAGGAGTTTCATGATTTTAGGCCTAGGCTAGGCCAGACTGGTTGACGGCCGACTGATCGGTTATTCATCCCAATTTCTTTTAGCCAGTTGTCAACAAATCGCTGATTTAATTAAATCCTGCTCGAATAACTGCTGTGAAATGAAGATAAATAACAATTTAACAAAATAATTGACCTCAGTTTCTCAAATATAATCTGTTCGCTTAAAGGAAGTTTCATTTTCTTCGTTTATTTTTCCAATAATCAAATAACCGACAGTTGGAATAAGGGAACACATTCTGTGTAACGCGCCCAGAATAAAGCAATATAAGAAACGTTGGAATAATAAACAGTTTGGATGAACCTGGCTAAAAGAAATCGAATTCGTAAACAAGGAGTTCAACATTACAGCCGGGTGACTGTGGTTAATTTTAGCGCATAACAGTTTTTAGTCTGCTTGTCATATTTTTAATCATATGCATTAGTATTTACCGTGCTTGGCTTGTCATCTTTAATTTTAAAACATTTTCTCTCTTTTTGAGTGCTTTGTGGTCTTCGTGTTTCCGACGCTAACTTTAAAACGAAGTCACGCGCAATTTGGTTTCTTGTCAGGTATCAAAGTGATGGCCAGTGTTGCCTAACCACAAAAGATCTTCTGGATGTGAACGAACACTGACTCATATATGCGGTCTGTTTCTTTCTGGACTCATAGAATTTTCCTTACGAACACAAAATTAGAGCAACGGTGAGTCTTTTGATACCACTTAGTTTGCTCTTCGATTGGTATATATCAATCTTGTTTGTGTAACCATCAGGCTTTTCACAAAGGGAATTTCAGGTCATATTTTAGAAGACTTGTAAGTTTAAAGTGGTTCTTTTCGGAATATACATTCAAAACTAGAAGTTATGTAATATAAGTTTATAGAAAACTCGCCAAGTGCAGAAAACAACTCCGATGTATTATAAACGTCTGATTTATACGATTGTTTTTCAGAACGTTTGTCAATTGAACGTGAAAAGAAATCGATTCCACGAGATTCGGTTAAAGTAATTCCACAAATATCCAAATGACGCTTAAAAGTCCAGTTTTACTTTCATATAGATATACTGAAGAGTTCAAAAAATGGAGCAGTTCCACAGTGCAAACAGTAACTTCAGTCAGTTCTCAGTTTAAAAAGTATTAAAATCTATAGTGCCGAGTTGGTTTTCAACAAAACAAAAGCTGTAATCACAGTAAACAGAGCTGATGACCGGCTGATTAAAGTTTGGCAACGTTTGAAACAAGAATTTGGGAAACCAGTCTTTTCATCTCGATAGGAAAATAAACCTGCATCTCTTACCCTATTCAGTTAAATTTTCCCATTTTGTTTCGGGTTACAGTACAGAAAGAAGGGAGCTATATGGTAGCCAGCGTGTTCTATTTTTCGCTTTAAAATATTCTTGAGAAAAGCGTTTTGAAGGTTTTCAAGGTTAATAGTGCGATTCGTGTGTCTAAAATATTTCGAAATAGTTCCTTACACAGCAGGAAAGTATTTTCTTTTGGTTTACCAACAATCAGCGATTGCTTTTAGGCAACATTAAAACGTTCTTCATTTGTCAATACTGACATCCAATCTCCCATAACAGTTCTAAACATATGCCATTTCGCCATGAAATGATAAGTAGGTGAACTTTTACTTTTAATTAACTTTTGCCAAGACAAAATAACCTCCGTACATTTCCTCGAACAGTTGTGTGAAGTAGTTTTGCAAACGATAGGAAACAAATCTTGATTATGAAAAGGTTGAAGCCGCTACTGATTAATTTTGTAAATCTATACCACTTTGGTCAGTTGTCACCAGTCAAAATGTAAGAATAAAAATTTAACTTCAGTATTAAAAGAAGGACATTTTTGTATTATTGAAAGAGAATAAAATAAAAACAAAGGGATTGCACAGCCGGAGCGTTATTACACAAACCAAGGTACTTTTGATACATATCGAGAAAATAGGTACAAAAGTTGCCACCCTAAACGAAAAATTTGGAAGCAAAACTAAGCGACCAACTGAAAAAAGCAACATTGCAATCTTTTTCGTTACTATCTTAATATTTTGAAGTAAAGCCGAGGAAGACAATGGGCCGAACTTTTCAAAGAATATACCATGCAAAGTCTAGCTAAAGAAACCACTTTTATTTTCTATGTATTTGTAATATGTTAGGATCCCTTGGTACAATGTAAAATAACTTTTAATTACATGCATTATGGTTGCTGCCAATAAATATTTTTCAAACTAGGAACCCGCTTTTTTCTTAGTCCCACGGAAATAAAGACATCATTAGATACGGAAAATCATACAATATTGTACAATACAATATTTTGTCAAAATATACCTTCAGGCGGCTTTTCAAAATGAAAGGCTTTTAATTTAATTTAATTTTGTCTTTAAAAAACTCATAGAAGAAACATTTTAGGCCGGATTTTTTAGAAGGGTTTACAGAAATGATAAATTTTTGCGAAACTATACTGTGAGAAATTCGTTTGTTGTTATTCCTAAAATAATCGTCTGTCGTTGATAGCAAACATTCCAAATTTTTCAGCAATAAAAACAACACTATAAACTTTCAGTCATCCTGGCCAGTCGAATACTTAAAAATTATTAACACAGTTTCTAACCAAGAAATAAAAACTTTTATTCAGTTTAGTCTAATGTGCTTTCAGATGACTAATGCAGGTGCCTCTAGAATGTAATTTGAAACGAGAGCGCAAACGTGTCGATGTTTAGAAACGAGCATTTACATAGAAAAATAGAAATACGTACACTTTGATAGAGTGTTAGCAAATCGTGGAACCAGAGCTTTTAGATAAACCAATGGCCAATTATGGTACTCGTGAACGGTAATGCTTTACAGGGGACAAAGACTGTTATCTCAAAGTGTCTGTCATAAACCATTTTTTATAAAAAGTTCATTCATTATTCAATATATATAAATGTGTATATATACAGAGTAATTGGAAATTGCAGTTCACGCCTGCTATTAAAAAACTCTCATTACAAAAATCTTTTGGCCTTCGGCCGTCAGTTTAAAACTAAACATTTTTTTTATTTTTTAAAGATTTTAAACTTATTTAAAGCTATTGGCCTTAATACACTGGAAAAGCTTGGAATCTTTGGAACCTCATTGGCTGGCAAAGTCGTTGGCTGACGGTGGGCCTTTTACATTTGACTTTCACACAAAAAATGTGTGTGTGTGTGTGCGTGCGTGTTGTGTATGTATATATATAAATATCTCCGCCAGTTATATGTGTGTACATATATATAAAGATTACCGGCAGAATGCTGTAAACTTTTATTACTACACAGATGAAGGTCGACTTGACCGAAATATTTGTAGTAAGGGGAGTCAGGGAGTTGCAAGTCGTCCGTCCCTCGTCTCATTTATCCACAAAATTCGAGTTCTTGACGCGACAAGCAATCTGTTACCAAGACATCCTACTTTCCTAAACAACTCTGATGGGAAAACCAACTACTTCCATTACCACAAACTATAGTTATATAGTTTAAAAACAAAAAGACGACGGGCTTCCAGAACCCCTTTAATGCGTATAAAAACAAATATTTCGGTTGTTCGACCTCAACACAGTGTTTTAAAACACTTACCACGACATTCTAACAGTCTATATATAATATTTACCCACAAGTTTCTATATATTTCTAGAAATCACCTTTAAAAGTGGAACAACTTGAATAGAAATCATTTTAAACTCAGACCAGTACTTGTCAATTATTAGTACGTTTTGTCGCCAAGAAAGGGAAACCATTATTGATTTTAGTGTTGTTATATCAAGTAGATAATCTGTAAATTGTAATTTGAAACTCTTAGTAGTACGTTAGAAATTTGCATTAAAAAAATAAGATAACAAGTTGATAGATTAAGGTAATTTAGGGATTATGTAGCGAAACGTGAATTTTTAAACGCCTGTGTGTTTGTGTATTTATGCATAAATAGTATATTTCTATATATATATCTTCTAGAAATCGCATTAAAAAGTTTTCTCCAAATAAATGGAACCATTTTAAACTTAGACTAATACTTATAAATTATTAGTATGTTATGTGGCTTTGTAAGAAAGGAAAACCATTATTCATCTTAGTCTGGTTATATCAAGCAGATAATCTCTAGATTGTAATTTGAAACTCTTAATGTCACATTAAAAATTTGCATTAAAAAATTTAGATAGCAAGTTTACCGATTAGGGGATTATGTAGAGGAACATAAAACCAGAGCAAATACTGGCAAGCTTGGGTCGAACTCTGACAATTGTGAACAGTAGTGCACGTTCAGCCAGTAGCATATTTTTAGATATGCACCTCCTTTCAAACATGTTTCAAAGCTTTTGCCAAATAAAAAAACCCTTCTGTCAGACATTGTGGCCGGTCGAATACTCATGCACTATTGATAGGTTTTGTACTCAGTTTGGTCTTATGCTTTGCCAGATAACAAAGAACGTCTAAAGATTAATGCATATTTTATGGAAAACAAAAGAATGAAATATTGTTTGAAGTATTGCCTACCATGCATACAACTGAACAGGTTTTTCCAATTTGGAGCTGGAACTGATTACTGGAACTTTTGTTTTTCAATTTGGGATAACATTTCAAAGACTGACAAAACTGAAGAGGCGAAGCTCGTGTGATGCACTTAGTATTTTTGTGGCGATTTTTGTGACGATACCAGCTCATTGGCTAGGACACCGAGAAGGCAGTTTTCAAATTTGACATGTGTTAACAGGTACAGTTCAGAGCATGAATAAAACCCCCACTTTTTTATTTTATGATAATAAGCAGTGTGAAAATCAGCCAAAAGGCTCAAATTGAGACTAACACTTCAGTTTTTCCCTCAAGAGTTCAAATTTTTGTTGTTGGCGATGCAGCATTATCCGTGTGGAGACAATTGTGAAAATGCTCATATTCGTAAATTACACCGAGTCAACTGGTTGCCATGTCAGTTATTGCTTGTTGTTGCCTTGTGTCGCCGGTTAAGTTGTAGTCAGAATTTGAAAAGTATTGCAGCCGGGCGATCTTGGTCGTGCCTGTGTCTATGTCTGTGTTAGTGTTTGTGGTTATGTCCGTGTCTGTGCCCTTGGCTGTTCGTTTCTGTGTGTTTGTGTAAGTGTGTCTGACAGTATGTACGATGATGCATGAGCCGAGTGATAATGTTCTTCAACTTTCATCCACGTATAAACCGCGAAGTTCTTAATGATATACATGTTTCCCGCATCTGACTCCGGTTCGAATCATTTCCATACAAACGTCTTTCGAAAAGTTCTGTTACGGAAGAAAAGTATAATTTTGTAACTAATCCCGTACGGTAATGCTGATCGTCTTGTTTAACGTTTCTTGCGTTCTCACAAAGCTTACCCGAAGTGATACAAATTTTTTGAAACAGTTTTGAATCGGGAAAATTTCCGATCATATCCGAAAACTAAACGTTCATAAAACATTTGTCCCGAAACGTTTGGAGTTTTTCTGAAGACTTCTAAAGATTCCCCAAAACTGTTGTTGCCTGATCGTTTTGAAAAAAGATGTTCCAAAACATTTTTGGTACAGTTTCCGAACTTTAGTGAGCAACGAAATCTCGTGCAGGCGACTACGAGAAAGTTACTTTCCATAGACGTAAAGCAGCAGCATCATCTAACTGGCAAAAGCAGCTGTTGCAAATAAACACAGTGCAGTACAGGGGAAAAAAATTGGGTTTGTGGGTAAATGTCAATATCGGTCGCCATCGTTTTTGGTATGGTCAATTCCAAATTGTCTACAGTAACAACTGTCACAGTTAATTCAAACGGGGCTTCAGGTCTATGTTTTAAAAATCAAATTTTCCCTCCATTGTAGGAACTGCTGTTCTACAGATCATGAGCTAGATTACTGACTTGTTTTTCATAACAGGCAGCTGTCGAAGTACGACTGGATGTTTGTTTTAATTTAAATCCAGATGACTTTTCAAAGTAGTTTTAATCAAGCGCTCAACTACTGAAATAATGACCTCCTTGTTAAAATCGCGTCTTCCTCAGAAACTTAATTAGTTGCACCTTGTTTTACTATCTGAATCAACTCGTCTGTATTTAAAAAGTTTCCCTTTCTTGTTTTTGAATTGCAATCTGCAGTTTCTTTTGCAGTTGAATTTGTCGTTTCGTTACACTCGGGCAAAAATAAGAAATTTATTGAATGGCCAGTAAACCACCTGGTTACCAAACGCTTCGCGAAAATTTAACTAAAAGTTGATAAAATATCCACGATGGCTTTTATTGACGGCATCGCGTTTGGTCAGAGATGCTATGGAATTAAGCTAACTAAAAATAGCGTCGACGGACTAAAATAAAAGAGGAAGGGACATTTCTATTATTCATGCCAACTTTCAGCTTGACATCTTAAATGGTTGTCGAAATCCTTTGGTGGGGGGAGAGGAGGGGAGGGAGGAGGTGAGTTAAAATGGTTTTGGGTTAGTGAAGCAATAGTTAACATAGTGACAATGATAGCCTTGAATTTTTCTTCATTTCCAGAAAAAATTGAGCACATGGCGGAGCTAAATGGAAGTAGGTTGCCTGCTAACTTAACAAACCGGACGCTTTGGACTTATGAACCGTCTTGCACTGGTTTGGGACCATCTAAATCTGTCCAAATTACAACATATTCCGTTATCATGTTCCTGTCGCTGATTGGAAACTCACTCGTCGTCGCTGTTTTCTACAGGAAGAAAGTGTTGAGATCAACCGTGAACTATTTCATAGTGAGCATGACCATCTCTGATTTGATTGTCCCTTTGATTATTCTACCAGGATTCATAAGCGAAGTGCACCTTGATCGGGTATGGTTAGTGAAGGGAACATTTGGTAATATACTATGCAAAGTATACTGGCTAGCCAGCAGCGTTTCGACAACCGTCTCTATTGCCAGTATGATGGTTATTGCTGTGGACAGATTCTACGCCATGTTATTTGCCATGAAACCAGCTTTAATTTCTCGGAAGGCATGTCGACGAATCATTGTTATAACGTGGATACTTGCCGTGGTATTTCGAGCACACTACCTCTATGCAGCCAGAATTGTTTACTTTCAAAACAAACCTGTGTGTTACTATATTCAGGAAAAATCGATGTTGGTGGCGTCAGCTCTATCTCAATTGTGCCTGTTTGCACTGTCTGGCACTTTGTTGATGGTATGTTACATCAGTATTATAACTGTTTTATGGCGGCAAAAAAGTGTCTCCTCTGAAACCACAGGTATGGCCAAGCACAGAGCAAGCGAAAACCGACGTGTTACCTGCATGTTGGTGGTTGTGGTGGTAGTTTTCTACTCAGTGTGGATTCCACACCTTGTAAACTCAGTGAGGTATACACTTAACAGAAGTATTAAACAACCCTGCTATTTCGAATGGGTCTCCGAGTACAGCTTGCCCCCGCTTAACACAGTCATCAATCCTGTAGTGTATTACATATTCAATGAAAAGTATCGCCAAGGATTTAAAGAGCTGCTTTGTTGTCAAAAAGCAAGAAAAGATTCAGTTGCAACAGGTCAGATGACCTTGTTGCTGACCAATAAATCTTGAGAGGCTTCGAAAAGAACAGCACAGAAGCTGCTGCGTTGGGGATCGAGACTCTTGAGTGACAAAGCGACAAAATACCATGTAAAAGAGCATTTCTAAGTAGTGCACATATGTAACAGGTGTAACTGCTTTGTTTTGCTTTATTTAGTTTCTGGGTGGGACTGCAGGCCAGAATTAAGGACTTAAAGAGGTCACTCTGAGCTGTTAAACAAACACGTTTGTATCTAGCTATAATTTAACACGGATCTATCTTGTGAACGGCTCCGATATGTTATGGCGTTAGGATTACACAATCTTTCAATGTATAGCGGCCATTTGGGTGTTTTAGTGGCGCCGTATATTTATTGGAACCGTACTTAACTTTGAAGCATACAAGAAATGATAAACGATAAAAATACAGAAAAACTTGTAACAATTCACTAAAATCCTGGCTTCCAAGGAAGCAGAACAGCTGATTGACTCAAACTTGACAAATGAAAATGTTCTGTGAAAAGCCACCGATTCTTAAGGTGAATTGTGTTATTAAATGTTACTTATTGGTTTAAGCTTCTGAAGG
>JAOBYF010084453.1:0-11880 GCA_025403605.1 Parazoanthus darwini | reverse complement strand
GTCTTGAGAAAGCATTCCACTGATACCAAACCTAGATTTCTTTTGACTGATCTTTGCTCGAAAGCAGAGTCAGCAGGTCGTGGTTAACCCTGCTCACGTTTAGAGACCAAGCTGTTGGCATTGAAGGCTTCTATAATGCTGTTTGTAAATAGTCAAAGCTAAAAATCAGACATGCCGGAAAAAACTGACTTTGGGATTTTTGAAATATCTCTTTGCTTGATATTACTGAAACATGTGCAATGGATAGCTATTCTTCATTTTACTGTAAATTCTGTACAAGTGTTCGAACAAACAATCAACGTTACTGCGAATTCATGGTAAATCTGCGGAAAATACACCCGCCAAGCAATTTGTTCTCCAATACATGTGTTGCAATACCTAAGGCTTAGTTTTTATTCGATTTAAACCACAAATAGAAATAAGAACAATTAAAGAACAATTTGAGGCTCCAAAAAAAGTTAAGAACAATAAGCCTCGGCCAAATTTATAGGTTCTTATTTAAAAAGGGTGTAATCACCGCGTTGTCTTTGCTTTTGTTTTCTAAAAGTATCACATAATCTGAGGTAAGGAATGGTTAATCATACCCGCGTCTTTTCCAGTTTAATAATTTGAGTAGCTTAAGATCATTAGCTCACAAAGTAGTTATACTTTGCATAATCGCTCCTTCGCTGACTTGTACAGCCCTTTGAAACGTTTGCTTTCTTTGCAATGTACATTTGATTTGGCTAACAAAAGCTGATATGGGATGTTTTCGACAACAAGTCGGAAAAAAATTAGCGTTGTAATTAGTCCTTCGTTAAAGAAAACCGAGAATTTGTAAGGAAAGAGTTTGTGAGCCGTGCTTTTTAATGAACTTTGAAAACATGGAGGAGTCATCGCTGTCCACCGGCAACGATAGTGTATATGTATACCATGCGCACGCATGGTAAGGTTTTCAAACTCCCAGACCGTCTATTTCCCCACATTTCTTCAGTTTTATCTTTTATCGTTTAAGTGCTTCATTTCAAAAGCGTGAAGCTTAAGTGTCAAAATGTAAGAACTCATGCTAAGAACAAACCTCAGACCGAGACTAAGGAAAAGTTTTTTTTCCCTTTCTATTAACAAAGAATTTACAAACTTTAAATTTCTCTTTAAAAGGAGAACCGTTGCTACCAATTGCGAGGGAGCAGTGCATTTTCACTTTTGATTCTGGGAAACAGGCGATAGCAACACATTTGGGAAAATACCGAGGTAGATTATGGGAGCAGCCTTTGATATTAACACGTTTGGCTGCATATATGAATTGAGTAAGATGTTGGGAACAGTTTTTGATAGCAACACATTTGGGTAAATTACCGCTTTTAGATTGGTCAACACAATACTTCAATTTTGGTGAATTACCCTAGTATCATTTTAAGCTTTCGGAGCGTACCCAAACATGGTATTCATAGTTGTTGTTCTGTGTGTATTGAATGTTGCCAAAATTGTAAACAGATTGGGTAGTTTGGTTTCCAATAAGTTGGCAGGTTTCAAAAAGAAGGTTGACAGGTTTCAATGCTTGGAAGCCATGCTATATATTGCAAGTTTGACATACGATTGTAAAACTACAAATTAAAGCGCTTTACTCAACTTTTCAAAATCTTTATTATTTACTTAAACAAAGCGTTGTACACGTTGGTGTAGAAGTCTTGCGTGAATCCTTAGGAGCCATAACTTTACTTATTGCAAAGGGAGAGGGGAGGGTTAGTTGGGATTTTCTCTCGTTGTCGTTTATGTAGGAAAACCGGTAAAGGTATTTGTTTATGTTGTCGAAAACTTTGCTGACTTCTAACGCAATAAAACTACTTTGCATTACAATAGCTATTACATTAAACCGCAGTTGCTTCAACTTTTGTTGGTATTCTCAAAGTACTGTCTTGCGCGGGGATCTTGAAGCCGCTATGACTGACCTCCGTTGGCCCGCGTCAGCTGCGATTAGGAAAAAAGATCTAGTTAGAATATTTTTTAAAAGTCATTTATTTATCAATGGGATGCCATGTGGACACACATTAAGACACAAGGTCCCCTTATAGGTTTCCAACAAATCACCCTACCCACCACTCATATGGGGCACCATGCGGGCACACATGCAAGAGGACACAAGGTCATTTCCTCTAAAGGTATCCGGCACTTCTCTTCACCCTTTATCCATCGGGCGTGTGAGCGCACAATATGACCCAAGGTCCCCTACTTGGTAATCCAAACCACTTCCTATCCACTAAATATTATAACGCCTCCCCTCCTACCTCTCTTTAAGAGTCTAAAATGAATGCGGACTAGCTTTGTCACTCAAAAAGACATCAGTGAAAATTAGAAGCCAAGGACAAAAAAAATGTTTGCGGTATTTATTCTAAAATAAATTTCCAGGACCCCCTGGTTTTTTTTGGGTGAAGGAGGTGGGCATGAGGTAACTTTAAGAAAAACTAAACAAACTAAAAGAAAAAGTTCAAAAAAAAAGAGAAAATTAAAACAATAAAACAAATCAGCTCACACCCTCTTCCGTCTTTTTCTTACTTGAAAATAGATTTTTTTTGTTTTTCAGAAGAAGCGAACCTTTGCTTGTCGCAGGTTTTAGTTAATTCAAAATATTTTGTACCTTTATCTGCTCACTGTCCTTCAACATGATAGCACCACGGAAAATCCTTCAAAGAGTTGTCCCAGCAACACTGTTTAAGCAGGCACTGGGCCTTGGTGATTCCTAAGTGGCCACAATCCTTTCGTTGCTGTGGATCCACATTAGAACAGTAGGCTGCAACAAAAACAACCACAGAGATAAACTGAAAAGTGTCAGTTTTGATTACCGTGAATTATCTAGTAGACGCTCGGGTGTTTATTATAAACTTGCTCGCTTTTTGGTGGCGTTCTGTTGAAAAGAGGCGTTTATTATAGAGAGAGGCTTCTGTTTTTATATAAATTCTTTATTTCCGTTTTTAAGAAGAATGCTTTCCCGTTCTTTCCAATAGGACTGTTTACAAAGTAACCTTCAATTAGTGCAGGTTAAGTAACAAAAGAAATGGGCATATTAACATGAAAAGTTGACACACACAGTGTATATAAGTTAGAAGTATCCAAAAGCAAAGCGCGTGATATTATAATGACTCAAGTATTAATATTTGGAAGAGTGAATTAAAGACGGAGCGTTTAATAGAGATGGGGGTTTATCCCAATATGGGTTTTATCCCAATATAGAAATATATATGACAGAGCCATTTGTTAGATACGAGGCGTTTACTAAAGAGTAAAGATAATTTATGGTACTTTACAAGCTGCTCATTAAGCTTCAGGTAGCTACTGTCTCTATCCGTCGATCTCTTCTTGCTTGAATTAAGCCGCAGAAGGGAAGACCGGCAACTATTTCCTGCGCTTAGTGCTCAGCGGTTACTAAATCAGAACCAGACAAAATGTTCCCGTCTCTAATTTGATTGGGCTGTATGAATGAGTCCCGCTACCGAAACCGGAGATAAATTTAAACGCCGGCTTGGTTGACGATACACTTGGCTCGTAACTCAACTTTAGTAACACTATTTTATGGCTAGTTGGACATTTGTAGAGACTGTAGTAACTAAGAAAACCTGTTGCGGAATCCAATCACTCAGTTAATTGTATTTTCTTTTAGTTGTTTAGTGCTATTAAATCTTATTAAAAGGTATAAATTAAAACTGTAAACATTATCTTTATCCCTTTACTTTTAAACATCTCAGCTATAAGTTAAAACTTTTACTAAATCATCGATTTAAATCAGGTTTGAACATTTCTTGTTTCCTGGAAAGGATCAGGATGAGGGCGTAGTTGGTACGTGTACGAGTAGTTGTTGCTATGGTTACCTGGAACACTGGTGTCCGGTTTGTTGAAGCACCACGGCAAACCATTCAATGAGTTGTCGTAGCAGCAGCCCTTATTTAGACATTCATTTTTTGTGATTCCAACCCTTCCACAGTCCACACGCTGTTGAGGGTCAACTTTGGAACATGTTTCTGTTTAAAAAAAAACAGCATAAAACAAAGAACAAGCTTGCTAACCCCAAACTTTCTAGAAGCTTAAAGTAATCGAATCAAAAAAGACGTAATTTTAAGTCTGGAGAGAGAAACTCAGAAAAAGACAAGATGGACGCACTTTTAGAGTGCTGCGTAAATCTATAGCTATTTCGTTTGAAAGATGTCCAAAATGCATACAACATAGAAAAAATGGCTTCAAGCAGAGCAACAAGAAGTAGTAGCAAAGCAAGCAGTGATCATACGTTGATAGACGAGGACAGTATTGCAAAATTTACGGATAGAATCTGGTCAAACCTTGAATGCAAACTTAATGACTGGATCGAAAACGCGCTTCCAACACTAGCAGAAGGATTGCTGAAATCGAAGTTAGACGAGATTGTTCCACGAGCAGTTGAGGACTTCGTTTCTTCGGAAAGCTTTAAAGCATCACTGAACGAAAGCTTAGAATTTGACTTAAAGGAGCTAGTGGACAGGGCGAAGAAGAACGAAAGGAAAATGGAAGAGGTTGCTTCAGAAAACAGCCAACTTGAAGACCAGATTGATCATCTCATCTCAAAAAAAAAGCAACTTGAAGCTCAAATAGATCATCTAGAACAGTACACAAGACGGACAAATTTACGAATTTTTGGAATTCCCGAAACGGACAAAAGAGAGAACACGGACCAACTTGTGATGAAATTTTGCAGAGATGAGCTGAATGTGAATCTAAAGGAAAGTGATATTAGCCGATCACATAGAGTTGGCAGGCTAAAACCGAGACAAGTACGTGGCAGAGCGATCATTATCCGACTTGTGCAACACAATAAGAAAGTCGAAATCCTTAAACAACGACACTTGCTGAGATCAAAGCGCAGACCTTTTTCCATACAAGAAGATTTAACAGAAGCCCGACGAGCTATTTTAAACTATCTACGAGAGCCAGATATCAGTGATATCGTCGCCAAAGTGTGGACTATCGACGGCGCAGTTTTCTTCAGGCCAACAAACCAACCGACAAAGGTCGAGAAGTGCACCACGATGCAAGAATGCCAGAAACTTGTAGCTAAGTATTGTGAAGAATAGTGTTCATTGATTAAGAAATGATACTTAGTATAGATCAGTAGCTACAAAAAAAAATTCGTAGTCGTTAATGTATGTATAGGATAGTCTTTCCTAATCGTAATTGTCTTTGCTGGATAGCAAATGTTATCGCTAGCAAGCGATTTATTTGCAAATACAGTGAAACACTTTTGCTTGGTAGGATTTTACATATCATCTAAATTAGTTTGTTTTTTGTGTATGTATTTAAATTTGATTTATTTTGTTTTAGTAATGGAATCTACAAAGTATAATCAGAATGTTTCTTATCATGTGCAATGCAGCCCTGTAAAAGCGAATTATCTTCTGTTTACATCTGTAACAACTTAGATTTCAAGCTTCTCTCCTTAAACGTACGCGGCTTAAGGGAATTCAAAAAGCGAAAATCAATAATCAATTGGATAAGTAAACAAAAAGCAGACATAATATTTTTACAAGAGACCTATAGTACTTCTGAAATCGAATACGAATGGAAATATCAATGGAACGGAAATTTGTATTTTGCCCACGGCTCTAATAAATCAAAAGGAGTTCTTGTTTTAACCAGAAAAGATCTGGATTTCGAGGCAAAAAAGGTGAAAGTCGATGAAAATGGCAGATTCTTAATAATCAAAGCAGAAATTCAAAACTGCCCATTTATTTTGGCAAACGTTTATGCACCAAACGTAGCTACAGAACAGGTGAACTTTTTCAATGAATTTACACAAACTTTAGATAGTTTTGATTCTGACCCTGATTCAAATATTGTCATTGGAGGCGATTTCAATGTCACTTTTGACCTTGACCTTGATTGTTCAGGTGGAAAACCAACCCTTAAAGAAAGCGTAAGAGTGCTTAAAGAATTGGAGCTCAATTTAGATTTAATCGACATTTGGAGAGTACGTAACCCCGACACGAAAGTGTTTACATGGAGACAAAAAAAACCCTTTATTCAGAGACGCCTTGATTTTTGGCTTGTAAGTGATTCACTACAAGATGAAATACATACAACAAAAGTTATTCCATCTATCAGAACAGACCACTCGGGAATTAGTCTCACTTTTAAAAGCGTCGAAACCTATACAACAGGCCCATCTTACTGGAAATTTAATTCAAGTCTCCTTGAGGATGTTAATTATGTCAAAACTATAAATAGCAAATATCCACAATGGATAAAAGAATATAACGACGTAAGAGACAAGAGAGTCCTATGGGATTTAACTAAATACAAAATTAGGCAGGAAACAATGAAGTATGGAAGAGAAAAAGCAAAACAGAGAAAAGAAACCTTGAACAATTTAGAAATGCTTCTAAAAAAGGCTGAAGAAAACGTTTCCAATAATCCCAATGCAGCAAACATAGAAGAATTAGAAAGGTGTAAAGCAAAATATGAAAACGCTTATGACTACATAGTCAAAGGTTCAATGTTACGTTCTCGAGTTAAATGGTACGAGGAAGGAGAAAAGAACACGAAATACTTTCTCAACTTAGAAAACAATAAGAAAAAGAAAAGCAGTGTGAGAAAAGTCTTTAATAGTAAAAATCAATTGACGTCTAATCCGAAAGAAATAAGGAGCGAGCTAGAAAAATTCTTCTCCAATCTGTATCAAAAAGATAACGAACAAACAACTGAAGAAGTAGATAACACCTTTCTAGAAAACAACAACATTCCAAAATTAAATGAAGAACAAAGAGAAATATGCGAGGGCGAACTAACGTTAAGCGAATGTTTCCAGTCCCTAGAGTCATTTGAATGCAATAAATCTCCTGGAAATGACGGCCTTACCGCTGAATTTTATAGATACTTTTGGCCCTTACTGGGAAAACAATTAGTAGATTGTCTTAACTATTCGCACATGCATGGAAAACTTTCGAACTCTCAACGTCAGGCTATTATTAAGTTGATCGAGAAGCGAGAAAAAGATAGAAGATATATACCAAACTGGAGACCAATATCTCTTATAAATGTTGATGCTAAAATAGGGTCTAGAGCTTTAGCAAACCGTGCTCAAAAAGTGCTGCATAATATAATTCATTTTAATCAATGCGCTTATGTAAAAGACAGATCAACATTTGACGCTCTGAGGACGATTGAAGATATAATGCAATTCACCAAAGTTAGAAATATGCCAGGTCTAATGGTGGCAATCGACTTCGAAAAAGCATTTGATTCCGTTAGTCGGAATTTTTTGTACAAAACTCTTCAAGCTTTTGGTTTCGGACCGTCTTTCGTTAAATGGATAAAAACATTTTACTGCGACATTACCAGTTGTGTAATGAACAATGGTTATTCTAATGGATATTTCGAAGTACAAAGAGGGGTAAGACAAGGAGATCCACTCTCCGCATACTTATTTATTTTGGTTATTGAGGTTCTGGCTATTCAGATACGCAGTAAACAAAGCATAAAAGGAGTTTGTATAGATGGAGAAGAAACAAAATTGAGTATTTTTGCAGACGATTTAACAGCATTTATAGCAAACAAGACATCATTTGACAATTTGATGGAAACCCTCGAAGAATTCAGGGTATTCTCTGGGTTAAAAATCAATAAAGAAAAAACCGAAGCGTATTGGTTAGGTAAAAATCATAAAAACCCGCCAGCTACTCTTCCTAATGTCAAGAAAGTTAACAAACCTATAAAAATACTGGGAATATTTTTCACTTATGATGACAATGCAAAAACAAAGCTAAACTTCGATTGTGTCATAGAGTCAATAGAAAAAATTTTTAATCGTTGGAAATGGAGGGATCTTACAGTATTCGGCAGAGTGCAAATTATTAAAACTTTTATTATCCCAAAAATAAGCTATCGAACAAACATAATACTATTGGACGCAAGAAAAGTCAAAGAAATAAATTCCCTTTTGTATAACTTCCTTTGGAAAGGCAAAGACAAAGTCAAAAGGTCAGTAGTAATCAACGACTATGACAGTGGAGGACTAAAAATGACTCACATTGAATCCTGCCTCAAAGCACAACAAGTAATTTGTTTAAAAAAATATGCTCAAGACTATCCCGCAACATGGAAAAAAGTGCTGGATTTCTTTTTAAAACAAAATGGGGGAAAGTTTTTGTTACAATGCAGGTTCGAAACAAGCAGTCTTAAAATTGAAATACCACAATTCTATATGAAATGCCTACAAACGTGGAGTTCGTTACTACCTACCAAAATAGGGGATGAAAATATTGCAGAACAATATATTTGGAATAATAAGCATATTTTAATCGAAGGTAAATCAGTCTATAATAACGCCTTGAAGAACAATGGAATACTAAGACTCAATGATTTACTGAGTTCTAACGGAGGGTTTGTTAAAGCGGAAAAACTCATAAATTGTGGATTTACTTATGCTGAAATCTTCTCTATAATGAGTTATATTGACGCCGTCCCTGCAGAATGGCGCAAACATTTAAAACATGCAAAAAAGACGGACCTGTCAGACACCAGGCCAGAAGAATCACAACTATGGGTCAATGGAAAATTGACAAGTGCAACAAAATTAAAGCAAAAAAACGTGTACCTTGAGTTAATTTCTAAAATTACAACCACACCTACAGCACAAAAACGAATCGCTGAGAACTACCCAAATATCGAATTTCAATGGAAAGCCTTATATAAGCTGCCCTTTAAAGTAGCTTTAGATACAAAAGCAAGACAATTCCAATATAAAATACTAAATAGAATACTCTACACAAACAACATGCTTTTCAAGATGAATATTACTGACACCTATAAATGCACATTTTGTGAACTATTTAATGAATCTATAGAACATTTGATGTGCAAATGCGCATACTCATATATCTTTTGGAAAGAAATGAAAAGATGGCTGGAAAAATTTGCAATAACGTTGGAACCCCTCAACGATTTTAACATTCTGTTTGGTATTCTAGATCACGAACACTTTAAGCTGGTTAACCACCTAATCATAATTGGAAAACAAGTAATATACTTATGCCGCAGAAAGAAAATAAAACCCGCTTTTTCGATTTTTCTGACATATCTCCAACGTATATCAGAAATTGAGATGAGTATAGCTAAAAAGAGAGGAGCTCTAGATCTTTATTACGAAAAATGGAACAAACTATTACCTTGGCTGCAAACTGTAAATACCGTCAACGTGTAAATAATGTTAGGCATCAACTTATCATTCGCTTCCTTTTTTTGTTTATTGTAATCAGTTTTTCTTTCTTTAAATAGTGTTTACAAATTATTAACTGTATCTGCTTTTCCTTAGTTGTTTATAATTTTCTGTAAACCCGTCGCAATGTGAAATAAAAAAAGATGTTAAATAAAAAAAAATAAAAATAAATAAAATAAAAAGTGCTAGACAAAATGGATATTGTCAGGGTGCGTAACTGATATGATTTAGGTAAGGGTTTGACATCTACTACCGTACTTGTAGGTCAGCTCCTTTCTACTTACATGACTGTACTCCTGTAAGGATAATTTGACCAACCAAATGAATATTAAGTATTATATTTTGCTTATACAGACGTAGCAGGCTTTGCAGACAAATTGCAGATTTCCTTGCAGGTCTGTTTTATGTCTGTTCCAAGTCTGCAGGCAAGGAAAGCTACATACTGTTCTGGTTGATCGTCTGCACAGACTAAAAACAGACGCTGCAGACGAAAAATAAGCTGCAGATCGTCTATTTATACTCTGCACAGATCTGTGACAGATCTATAGCAGATCTGCTGTTTCAGTGCCTTAGGGGATATACTCTCATGTAGAACTGATTGTTTTTATGAATAGGTACACTGTATATGAACTGTATGTATGTGTAGCTAATTAGATATAGACTAGGGGTTTTGCTTATTTCATGAGTTAAATTGGCAACTGGGAAAATGTTTAATTTGAAATCTGTTGTACAGAAGACAAGTGCTTTTCTGTGTTTTTTGTTTCCATGCATCAGCAATTCTGGGCCACATTAAGATTGTAATATTTGTATCATTGAAAGTGTCTTGGTAACTACATGTATGATATAGCCACCTTCTGCTTCTTTGGTTGGCCTAGCTATAGGGTACATATAATAGTCACTATTGGGACTTGGTTAGTTTTGTTTGAGAATCAGGGGACAGATTAAGGTAAGTTGTTACCCAGAAACCAAATATTCTATCTGTGACTTGTAAGAATCTGCTTAATGATAGAGTGCATGTATAGATTAACTTTGTGTAATAGAGGTAGTTTTTACAATTAGTTTCAAGAAAAGAAAGCCAGCTTCCGATCCATTTCTTGTTTTTGTTATTAACAGGTTGTAGCATTTTATTACAAATTATTAAATTTAATGTTTTTTTTTACATCTAAATGTGGCTGCCAGGTGATCTGGATGATAGTAAACATTGTCTTGTTTGTCATAACATACATGGATTATGGAACCACAAAGAAATACTTTTACCTGCGACAGGTTATCAAGGTAGGATCACATCAATTCACTAAATAAATATTAGTAAAAATGACAAGTTTTTCTCAAACTTGGAGCAATTTTCTGAGCTTGACACATTTGCTGGGGAAAAAACTGGGGGGGGCCATGCCCCCCACCCCGGCCCTACCCCTTGCTACGGCCCTGATCAGTCTTTGGTCTGATCAAAGTTATTCAATCAAAAATTATATAATAGTTACATAATTAATATGTAATTATGTAATATCCTTTTAATTGTAGTATATAGTTAGTATATATTATGTAACTATTGTATATAATAGTATAATTATTACACTGTATGTGAAATTGTGTCACACGGGCACGAAATTAAAGGACTCAATGTTAATTGTACAGAGCAGTGAATATTGTATAATGATATATATTAAAATTAATGGTCAAAAAGCTAAAACATGGTAAAATGTGTTACTAATAATTATTAATACTGTATAATTAATATGTAATAGTAGTTACGAATTTACTGGACGATTTTAGCTAACTAAAGTCAGTTGTCTTATGTTAATTAATTAAAAGCTTTTATAAATATTTATAAAAAATATTAATAATTATATTAGATAAAATGCATATGAGTGGTCAAGTATTTTTAGTTATTGTGTTATGGCTCCTAATTTTCTAATTAATCAATGTAAGAGTACCAGACTCATGATCAATTAACTGTCACTTGTTAATTTTTCAGGTACCTAATTGTAAAGTATGTTATTATTTCTTTCCATTATTTTAAATGTAAGCTCTGAGCTAGTATAAATCAAGATTATTATTAATTGTTGTTGTTTTATGTTTCTTGTGTTATTTTTCCTTTATACTAATAAAAAGTGAATAAAGTATACTGTAACTGTTTATTTCATATGCAGAGTGGGTTACCAGTAGCTCGAGGTGCCGCCATGGTGCTCAACTTCAACTGTGCACTAATTCTTTTGACTATGAGTAGAAATTTGGTCTCATTAATCAGGTCCTGCAATGTAAGCATCAAAACTCTTATACGGTATTTATTATAATAATTATAATTATACTATATTCATCACCTATCTTAAACTGTCAGCTTGGTTGACGACCTTGGTAAGGATAGGCCTAGGAAAGAAAGACAATGTGTTAGGGGTTTGCAATGGCAAACCTCGGCACCAAACTCATTCAGGTGTTCAGCAGTTCCATACATCTATAAATTAATGTGCATATAAATTGTGAACAATTTTTTGTAGTAACACTGGATAACCTTCATGATTATATACTATACTATACCGGTAATGATTATATACTATACCGGTAACCATTCCTTAATATATTGATGGAGCTCAAACTTATTAAGCTTTCCTTCAATTTCCTGATTATATCCTACTTTGACCACCCCCATCCCACCCCCCACCCCCACC
>JAOBYF010084452.1:0-19723 GCA_025403605.1 Parazoanthus darwini | reverse complement strand
TTATTTATTCGTTTTATATTCTGAAATTTCTGACCGTTTTCCGGAAAACGGTGGAAACCGGTGTGGATCCGCGCCTGGGCAATGCCTGCAGATGGGTTGCGCGCTCTTTCCTTTCTAATATTTCTCTTTAAGTCCAGATCCTGGAAGCGTTTCTCCTCAAATGCTGTTATTCCATTTTGCGTTGCTTCCCTCCAGGCAACACGATCTTTCGCAAGAGACTCCCATCCAGTAATGGGAATATTGGAAACACATGAGGATTTCTTCAGGCAGTCCAGTTCTTACAAGCGTTTCTCGTCCAACGCTGTTATCCTAGTTTGCGTTGCTTCCCTCCAGGCAACACTCTCCCAAGAGATTCCCATCCAGTAATGGGAATATTGCAAAAACGTAAAGATTTCTTCAGGCAGTCTTGGTTACGTTTTCGCTGGCCCCCTTGTTTGCTTTTGTCAATGGTCAGTTCGGAACAGAAGACTTGCTCGGTAAGCGGCTGTCATCCATACGCATTACATTACCAGACCAACGTTGCTGCGCCTTAGACATCGAAGCTCATACACCAGGGAGGTTTGCACGACGTAAAACGTCTTGGTTCGTTACTTTGTCCATCATGTAGTGCCAAGGATCTAGTTGCAACGGAGATGAAATTAAAATAGCTTCTTGAGGTGTCTGCGGTAACAGGTCCCAGACTCGTATCGGTAGAGGAGTGAGGGCAGGACAATGGACACCTATCTTATCTTTGTCTTCTCATTTAAACCCCGCTTGTTCCAAACTCTCATCCACAGGCGATTGAATAAACTGCTAGCTTTGGACAAGCGAAGTGAGATTTTTTTGTCAAGGCTTGCGTCTGAAAAAGACAGCTGTCAAGGCAGGTGAAATTCTCTACAAAGCAGCATCGCCTATGCTAATAGAAGACTCTGACCCACAGGTGGCAGTGGCTGGTTGATGCATGACCACTACCTTTTTGATGCTTACTGTCAGGACAAAGGCTTTAGCAGAAGAGAAGCAGGTAGCTAAGCACTGCAGTTGAGCCTCGCAAGTGCACAGTCATCAGCACACAAAATCTCGGATAAGGGCCTCGCGCACTACTGTGTTGGCTTTCAAACGCCGAAGATCGAAGAAGCGGCCATAAAATCTGTAGCGAATTCTGTCGGTATCTGTGTTGGCAAGGACAGTGGAGAGCATTTCAGCACACAAGAGACTGAAGAGGGTTGGGCCAGGACACAACCTTGCTTTACTTTGCTGGGTTGGCGTCTATGTTTGCGTGCCAGTTGGAATGAGGCTCTGCATCAGAGGAGAATGTGGTCAAACCAGCATTCAGCCCCTCTCATTGCTCGTGTAATGAGAATACTGTTAATGCCTCTCCGTTTCCTGAAGATGAAATCAATTTGGTGCCAGTGTTTGGAGCGTGGATGCATCTCCAGGTTGTTTTGTGAATTACGGGCAATTCAAAAAGGGTGTTGGTGATGAGTAAGGCCATTCTCAGCACAGAACGACAGCAGCAGGAGTCCGCTAGAATTTGTTTTGCCGATGCCGTGGCATCCTAGCATATTAGGCCACGTGGTGTAGCTGTTTTCAACACGAGCGTTGAAATCTCTTAAAATGAGTAGTTTGTCAATCTTCGGCACCGAGCGGAGGGTGTTACATAGTTCAAGATGGAACTACTTTTTTCTCTTCGTCTGGGTATGTCATCGTCGGAGCATAGGCGCTAATAAGGGTCAGATGGGAGTTGCAGATGAGTAGAATGCGCATTGTCATCAGCCTGTCACTGAAACTTTTAGCCTCGAGACAAGTTCTGTGCGGATGGCAAAGCCAACCAAAGATTCCCTTGGCTCAGTCATTTTTGCCACTCCATGTTCCGTCAGATCTCCTGTGTCATCGAAGCGGGTTTCATTAAGTGCTGCGATATCAATATTGTAACGGGACAGTTCATTTTCTACGATTGCTGTCATACGTTCAGGTCTGTTGCTATTATCAGTGCCCATGAATGTTCTTACGTTCCATGCACCAAAATGCATCGAGTTCGTTGTGCTCTACTTGTGGGATTGGTTTTCACAGCTTTTGATCGGCCGCCAAATTGGATGTCTAATCAGCTGCAGTAGGCTGACAAGATTGAATAAGGCAAGGTTCATCTAGGTCACCTTTTCTAGACTCTTCCCCCATTGGGTGATCAGTGCTGTCCCTAGAAAAGGGCTGCTCAGTCGTCACAGTTGTTGCCCAACTATATCCTTGCCTCAGTGGGTTATAGAGCGACCATCAAACCATGACCGCCTGAGTGCAGGTCCGTGACTAGTGGCTTCCAGCACCATCCTGTTACTGCCACCGTCGCCACTCGCCCATCGCCCCAGGACTTGATTAAGAGGAGAAGAAAGAAAAGAGATAGTGGAAGTCAACATTACTGACCCTGAGCGAGCAAAAAGTAGAAACGTTAGTGAGAGTCATGAGTTGCCCAAGCGCCACCACCCTCTCTCGGTCCAGCCGCTGAGGCCAGAAAGGATGAAGGTCCTAACATTCTGGTTGTGACTTGACTGCAGGAGTTGCCGGAATGATGATGAGAAACATCTGTAGACCGTTGAAGGAACTCCATCTCCTGTTTTATCCTCTGGGTTAACTCTCGAAGCCTTTCCTTAGAATGAGTATTGCCGCAAGGCAGCGGAGGTTTCTAGCTGGAGTTTTCCTTCTCCTAGTTAGCTGCCGTCCATGGTGAACGAGCCTCATTTGCCCGAAGCATTTGGTTTTGAGGTGCCAGAGTAACGCCCTTCGCCCCTTCTCCTGTCAGTGTAAATGAACAGTTCCGCCGGACTTGGAGACTACGCCACACGAGAAGGCCATGAGCTGGACTTGGTTGCAGAGACTATTGGAGACGCATGCCACGAGGTTATATTGTAGAAAGAGGGAGCGTATCCCCACTACCACCCTCGGCGTAACAGCCTTGGAACTTACTGACTACCCCCTTACATACGTGTTAAAATGTTGCTTATTACCATCTAAATTACCCACGATCTGCTCCCATCTGGCCTTGTAGCTCAGTTGGTAGAGCAACTGCGATCTTTCCCGAAAGTCGTTGGTTCGAATTCCACCGTGTTCAGAGATTTTTCGCTTTCTCCGTTTTTGGGCCTGAACTTTTCTGGGGCTCCTAAGAAGATATTTTTCCATTTTGACTAGACTTGCCACAAATCAAGCTCAAATATCCCTTGGAGGATAAGGAGAACCAAGGAACGGAGCTCGAAACTTTAATAAGCGAAGGATTTTTGAGCAAGTCTGAATTTTGAATAGTATTCATTTGCAGTGTTTACTCAACCAATGGACGGCCAATTTGCATTCTGAGAGATCAAGTTTATATGTTGAAGTTCAATAAATCTAAGATTTCTTTTTGGTGTGCCAATGTTTCGAACATCGCAAACTAGGATATGGATATTAACTCCCGAAAGGATTATGCTTTCCTTGCTGTTTACAATAAAATGACTTTGTTGTTTGTCTTACTCTTGTGGGTTTTTTGATAATTTTAAGCATTTTGATGAGTTGTGGGAATGCTTTTCAAGGGAGGTTTTAATTGCGTTGCATTTCAGATCACCTGAAATGCAATTTTTGTATATTTACAATCAACCAGGTTTAAATAAACGTCAAGTCTATCAAAATTGTTCGTCTGGCGTTTTTGCTGGTCGGTATCACGCCCGGGCGATTACAATTGGACCAGCGTTGGTTTTTTTATTAATATCGATATCATTTGTAAGTCATCAATGTCTTGTGCAACTAATGACTGAATTAGTTTACATACAAACACCTGACTGCTTCCAGGTTTGTTTCTACCTTTCTATACACAGTTCTATCCTTATAGGCTTCTTGTTGATTAGATGCAGTAGTACAATCAAGTTTAGTCTTATCATTGCCTAAAACGTCAAAATGAACATCAGTCACATAGACTCTAAGCTCATAGATGAGTTTAGAGAGGCTGTTTATGTTCAGAAAACCCATTTTGAACATTAGTTTTCGGAAATAATTAAAGTCAAAATGATCAATTTTAGTTGTCACCTGTTAATTATGACCTAACGTCAACAACAGTTATCAAACAAATGTTTTCTTTATAGTTTTATAATTATTCAAATTGAAGGCTAGAGTATAGGAACCTTTACTATTCAGATGAAGTCCTCGCTTATATCTTGTTGAAGCAAGTGGCTTCGATATTGTTATTGCAGATAAAATCCTAGTTATTGCTGTTGCAACATGACTTTAAATGGTTGTTGATCTTTATAGTATTTGAGAAAGGATCGCCAGTTCTCTTAATGCGTGGCGAAACTGCTATTCGAACAATTGAATGCTCTTGTTTGATTCATTGTATCGGTCTCACAAACTTTTGCTGATAGATTTAAGCTCGTCATTCAATGTAGTCGGATACATCTTCGATGTTAGTGCCGTGGAAGGAAAAAGATTTGACTCTATGGTTGCTCGAAAGTATAGACCCAATTTTATTTCTACTCATCGAATCGCCAAATGTTGTGGTGTGACAAAATTTGCGGGATTGTTGGCATTTGACTTGGGTTCTTTTGCTTTTTCTATTTTCTTTTTTAAAAACCTTTTGCCATGAGTTGGGTGGTTTCGTCGAAGGTTGCGTTTCAGTTTGGACTTAAAATTATAACTTTTTCTCTTAGTTCTCTCATCTCATTGCTCATCTGGATCTTTGATAACAAATCATTGTACGAAGGTTGAGTGTTTCTTGAGTGTTTCAGAGACTCTTTTCCATTTCCTTGTTCGACTCTTGCTCGGAGCTCAATAATAGTTTCTTCATTGCTAATACATCTAATGCATCCATCGCAGGATTGTATATGTGTTACTGTAGTAATCTGTGGGTCGTCTTTTCATCTCTGTTTTTTTCTAGAATGTCGCTTTTGTTGTGATATTTTTCACTTCGATCAAAATCGCGGTTTGAAAGTGTCCACTCGTCCACTTCCTTATAATATCTTGCCTTGAACCTGGCTATAGTAAGTAATTGTGGCTGTATGAATGGACGGTTGAACAGATGGACGGACGGACGGATGGATGGACAAATGGATGGATGGATGGACAAATGGATGGATGGATGGATAGACGGACGGATGGACGGACGGATGGAAGGACGGGCGGATGGATGCATGGTCGGATGGATGGATGGCTGATGAACGCAAAGACAGATGGACGGACGTGCGGAAGGAAAGATGGACAGATTGATGAATTGATGGAAAGATGGATGGATGGACAGGCAGATGGATGGACAGGTAGATGGATGGACAGGTAGATGGATGGACAGGTAGATGGATGGACAGGTAGAAGGATGGACAGGTAGATGGATGGACAGGTAGATGGATGGACAGGTAGATGGATGGACAGGTAGACGGATGGACAGGTAGATGGATGGACAGGTAGATGAATGGTTGAACAACATGCATAAATATGTTTCCAATTCTTTGGGACACAAGAAATATTTTCAAAAAGGCACCGGGCTAACCTAAGAGTTCCTTTGTTCATTAGTTTAACTTTTTACAATCGCACAAAACTATCATGAACTTGTGGCCTTTCATTTCCCGCTTTACAATTTCATTTAAAACAAACCGCTCGAAACAACCAGAGTGAAATCCCAAACAAAAAGAGAAACGGAATGCAGGCTATAAAGATGCAAATGAGACCCAACAACGCAACGGCAAATGATTGACACAGAGAAATAAATTTGTTTACTAAAACCTTTTTGGAAAAAATCAGAACGTGCGCCAAGAGACGTCCAGGAGTACTAAATTTTTGAAAAGGTGTTGAAACAGTCAGCCAAACTTTCAAAAGTGTTATAATTACAGATGTTTCAATACAGACTTTTCATTGCGGTCTATCCAGCCAGAGAGTTGATCATAAAACTGAGTTCTCGTCAAAAACCAATTTTGCAATAGCGGTTGTCTGAGTGGCCGTAATGATATTCCACTTAAATCTTGGCGGGGGATCCGTGTGCAATATAAACAGCGCTTTTTAGTGGCTGAAGTTTATTATCGAGACCAAACCTTCCAGCGTGATTCTTCATGCTTTCACGATGAGACCAGGATTTGTCTTGGCCGAGCCGTAGGTAAGTTAGTCTCTCTATTTAACCAGCATTGCGTGTGTCCCAGCTATTCTTCGATCGATGGGTTTCCAAGTGTGGCAGTATTTCTTCATTTGAACAGTTTTGCCTTCTCTGCGTGGTGTTGCTTGTGCGAAATGAAGTACGAATGCTGAGTGCTTCTAAAAACGCCGGTCAAATAAGAAATTCTAGTTGGACGGAGACGATTTCTTCAAACTGAGATGAAGTAACTTGCGATATCTTGTTCGATTTCTCAGAAAAAAATATTATTTTAGCCAAATTTTGTCATTTGACAAGTTGTATCATAATTCTGATGGCGCCTTTTTGAAAATTTATCAGTGCTGTCTCAATCTATTTTTTTTTTTACTTTTTTCATGTTAGATGATATTATTTTTTGTAAGACTTTTAAAGTATTCGTGAAACTGCTTTACTAGAAGCAGAAGCAGCCAGAATTTTAATTCCATGTGTCATCGGAATATTTGTGTGGTTCACTCCAAGTTCTTGCTTATATTTTTCGAATTAAAATAAAATGCACGAGTTTATTTGGGTCTTGCTTAACAACTTTCAAATTGTTATTCAAATTGGTATAAAAGATTGACATCAAAAATGACTTGCTCTGGGTTTGTTTTCCTGAATTTACAACGCTTTCCAAACAAAGAACTCACAACAGGGTTTGAAAATAGAATTTTTAACAACATCCTTCTCATTAATAAATGATCAAGTGCGAATTCTATCCAAGATAGTTTAGTATTAAACAGCGTGAGAGATTTCAGGAGGACTTTTCTTACTAGAATCTTTGTTTTCTTCTTAATATCTGTGATTGTTTCTTCACGAATATACCAGGAGGCTCGTACTAATCAGGTGAGACAAACCATTTCAATACATCGCTGAAATCTTCAAAGTCCCGTCCCTCGCAAAATTTCGCTTAACATATGACAAATGATCTCCTTGGTCAGTTTTACAGCAAATTACTCCAAACAGACCCTTCAACTTGCCTATCTTCCCATAATAACTTAAATCTTAGTTTTAAAGATTTTGAGGAAATTTGTACGTGCTATCTGCAGGTCGAGAAAGCGGTTTGCAACACATATTTGAAAAATTTAGGTGTCAATAGAGTTGAGCAGATAAGGACTATAGATCAAACCGGTGAATTTTCATGTTCAGCATGATTTAATCTCAAACACAGAGAAACAAAATGTTGGAAAAAGGGACTGGTGGGACTGGTACAAAAAACTTAGAGCAAGTATGCTAATGGCACTTGAACGCGGCGAAGCTTTGCCGCAATGTCTTTAATACGGTATGGAATAGACGCAATATATTAAACCATTTTACACGCACTATCTGATTGACACCTTTTGAAGTCTGTTTAAATGGATAAAACCTAAAGAGATTGCCTGATAGTAAATACTTTCCAGTATCTAGGGCTGAAGATATTTTCGTCGATACTGGGCTCGTTGGTACTATGAAGAGATGAAGATAGGTCTCCTGTGTCTTCTTAGCTCCAAATACCTCCCCTGCTATAACTTTAATTTCTTGCCACCTCTTGACCACACTTTTTTTTATCTAATTAAACGTATTTTCTACTTTGCCAAAAATAAGAAGCTAAGTTTAATAGAAATACGAAGAGCAGTGTTTAAATATTAAAAGCAGCAATATATTGCAAACTCACTAACAGCGATCATTTGTAAACTAAGGCCATTTCCTAGGTCGTTAACGAAAATAACAGATGCAAATTTTTTTCTATTTCCAATTTTTTCCGCAGTTCCTTTGCAAAATCCTTACGGGGTGTTAGACATCTCAGACTCTTTAAGATTCACTTTATAAGTAGTTTTTCACCATTTAAATGACCCTAAAAGAGCTACTGATACGACGAAGGCAATTATTCTTGCAATGATAACTACAGTCAAGAACTTCGCCCTACATATCTAATATGATTTAGATGAGCGCAAAGTGGTTAAGCCAATCTAAAACTGTTTGTACTGAAGAGCCAAGTCCATCGTCAACTTAGCATTTGTGAAAAAGACATCAGTTTATTGTGGATCACCTATCGCTCTAACTCTCATTCCGTTTTTACTTAGACCACGGCTATCAGACGTCGTTATCAGTTATGATTGCTCTCCATAGCTGTTGTTAGTAGCAGTCCACACACAGTCTAAACAGACTGAAACACCACAGCATGAATAATGCTTCGATCGCTGCAGCGGGGCATTTTTTTTCCTGTGAATCTTTAAATATCGCTGATCGGAAAAATATAAATAGTTTTTCTACTTAATACTGGCGTTGTTACGAATACATACAACGCCAGTGAGGTCGCTCCTTGTCGATTGACAACACCCCAATTATTGCCTTAAGCTTCAATATGCCGAGCTTTTGTTTCATTTAAACTCGACGTCATAAATACAACAATTGTTCCTAAAATACTGAATACCACCTGCCTGTAGCTCAACTGGCTACTCGTTTGAAGGCTAGCAAGCTTTTGTATGCTGGGCTGACATCGCGTGCCTTTAGCCCACATAAGACACGCCCGACCATTTTTACAACTGATGTTCAAATTTCAGTTAACAAATCAACAACTTTTTTTATTTTATTTTCTGAAATTTCAAGATTTTAGTTGCAACAGAAATACTTAAAAAATTTCTTAGATTTAAGATCAGCAGAGGTTAGACGAAGAAATTTTCCTTTCGATAAACGGTCAGTGCCGTTTGTAGCAGTTGATGCCATTTCGAGCCGCAACAATCTTTGCCGCAAACCTAACACTAACGCTAAAAGAAGAAACCAAATAGGGGAAAAATCGATAAGGAAGATAAAAGTGTTTTAACACTTTAAAAAGATAATTAAACCCAGGTCCTGTAGCATTCCAGTCCTTATGCACTACCAAACGCCGAGAACGCTGTCAAATTACTTGCCGTTTATGAAAAGGAAATAAGATCCGGCGAGTGTGCTAAATGTTGATATCGATAGTAGTGGTAGTAGTAGTAGTAGTAGTAGTAAACTTTATTTAGGCAGGGTGGGCCTTTCAGCTCTAGGCTGATATCCATGGGGGCCCTGCATCTATAATAACAATTTACAAATACATATTAATGGGTGTTACAATAAAAATGTCTAAAATTATGTTCTGACTAGAGAATAAAAATATTCAAAACTATTTTTAAACTAGAGTATATGATCACTAAAAAACCCTAATTTACAATATGTAAAACTAGCATTATGTGAAAATTGGTAAAAGTTTATTCTGCTTTTAAAAATTCTCATGATAGTCTTGTAAAATCTTTGTTGTCGACGTTCCTAGTTTTAGTAGGCAAACTATTAAAAAGACCTGCGCCGCTAAATAAAAATGGAGCTCATTTACGGAACCACTATGACGACCGTCAAGTAACAAGTGAAGCTGAGAACCTTAAAACGTTCATTAGAGCAAAGTGTAGTTCAGTTCTTTTTCGAATTTTTACATTTTTCATCCATATTTCTGTCTTCCATGCAACGAGAAAAGCAGCTGCCAGCACGAGTTTCGACGAGCGTTATACGTGCATTGTAAGAACGTAATTGACTGCGTTTTTGAAACATCATTTCTTGGCTTCTTCATGCCTGCATTCGGCAAGTTTTGAGACAAGATCATCCCAAGCAATCAAAACTACCTTTATAGCTACAATTCACGTATCTTAACCTTCAATAAGGAAACTGCAAACTTAAAAGAACAAACTAATAGGAGATAAATGGATTACTCCACTCGTAAAGCTAATATATTGTAGCAATTTACGATCCAACTCTGTCAAAAATACCAAAACGTTATTCATTAACAAAACGTTGGCACATATGAAGTCAAGATTTAGGCCACATTACTCACGTACGATGACTCGGTTCAGATAATCACGAAACTAGGATTGCCGTATAGGTTCTGTACGCAGCAGAAGCGGTAACAGGAACAGCTCGGTCGGTCAGTGCGTGGCAATCGGAGAGAAAGGTTCCTGGTTCGATCCTTACCGACTTAACGTTTGTTTCGACTTATTCTATTTCGAGTAGTTTGTACTTTAAATGCCCTTAAAATGAAGCACTGACAGAGAGATAGGTATATCGTCGGCTTCCATCGGTACCAGCCTTAATTTCAGAGCTGACGGAGCTACGGCTTACCTCCAGTTTCTGTAGTGATAAATTGTGCGGGGGTCATGACTCCTCTTGATGGACACTAACCCATCGCAGATTAGCAGCCTGTGGAAGCTGGTGCTCATTTATACCAGAACTAGTAGAGGGTGTCCCTATACTCTGTTTATACGGCTGATTCAACCAGATCAAGTTTATTAAAGCGCCTTGCTCAAGGACACAACGCAGTGGTTAGGCCAGGGTTTTCGACCTTTGGTTTTTATGCCAAGAACTGTAATAATTCACCTAGAAAAGTGACTCCTTGACGTCGCTCATAGGCTGGCATCAATACAAACGACAAAGCGCGCTTCTAGTGCTCCGTTTTAATCTAACTTTAAGCTCGTGCTGCAGAACAGAGAAAAATAGAAAATTACGGCTAATGTTGAAGTCACTGAGGATTTAAGTCGGAATATTTCCCGTTTCATGCTGATAAGAAATATTGTGGAACTAAAGCAATTCTGTACAATAATAGCAAAACTTGTACATACGATACTTGTCAAGAAGAGGACACATCCCAGGACAACCTTTTTAGATATTAACTTGTCAGAATACAGGAACTTAGCAGCAAAGTGTTCGACGCTAACTGTTAGACTGATTAACATGGAGCGCAGTTGGATCATGGAATCACAGCCAGGAAAAACTACAAAAAAGGACTTGAAACAAGATCTTCATTTTTTGTGGGTTTCTGTGCGGCTTTTGTGGTAAAACTATTTGTTCTCATGAAAAAGGAGGGAATCGTTAACTTAAACAGATTATACTAGCCAAAAAAGGCTTGATCTTGCAAAATAAGGTAAACTTCTTTTTGTTTAGAGTTTTTTTAGAAATTTCTATTCTCATTATTACACGCATGCGCATTACTGTGGCTGTGTCCCATCTAAAGTCATGAGGAAAGTACAATGAAAACTTTTCAGGTTCAGTTCGGTATGTTTTTCTCAAGAATGTTATGTGCATATTTTAAAACTCTCTTTTCATAGCTTTAATTTCGTGTTGCCTGGCGATATGTTTAATTGCAATTAACGGGCTTTTGTATTTCCAAGTTTCAGTGAATATCACTTTTCGCAAATGCTTTCGTTTGTCTTGTTTTCACTTTTTCTGTTTTCAAGTTTTTTGTTTTTTCAACTTCAATGCTATTGTGCAACAGAAGTGCTTACAACCTCAGCCTGCAACTGAGGGTTTGCCTACCCTTCGAGCAGTGGTTTTCTCCCTCGCTTTTCCTCCGGCCTAAGAGAGGAGAAAACCACTGCTCGCAGGGTAGGGTTTGCCTTGTTTTTGAGGATATTTAATTCTTCAAAACAAAATTTTGCAGTGTTGGTTCTCTGGTTTGGTATATGTACTAAAAGATATTCCCTCCGGTGTCTGTGTCTAGCAATAGACCTGTATGATCACGGTAGAATATCCATCAATACTCGCTTACACTTTGAGGAATCAGTAATCAATTTGGTTCAGCTCAACCTGTCAGAGCAAGCTAGCCCTTCCTTCTTCATTAACTTACTATCCACTCCTGGGCGCCAAAGAATGAGATAATTGTTGACAGATTCTGCTGAATAAACTGAATCAGTATGATTTCATTGATTATTATCGATCTTCAGAGACTAGCATCCTTTATTATCATGAGTGGAACAGGACAGCGAGGAGCAGTTGAAAATACCAGATTTGACAATTAAATGTGACAAGAAACTCTAAAGCTCGTGGCAAACAAGTTTGTTGTTCATAAGCATCTAGTTTTTAACCTTGATGACAGAGCTTATTAATAAAAGAAATTCTGTAAGAAAGACCTCGAATGACAGTAGAGTTGATTGGTATTACAGTAGCTCATAATTCACCTAATTTTCGGCACAATTAGAATATGTCACTTTCAATCAGAAGACATTTCAGGCAAAGAAGTTATTTGCTGGTAAACAGGAAATGTTAATAATATTAAAAGGATTCGTCCAATAACTTTCTGGCATTGACAGAGAATTTTTGTTAACCGTGGTTTCAGCCGCATCAGAAAGGTTTTTAAACTATTGAACTAAAAGACAATTTGCTTAGTACAGAAACTGCGATAACTACATAGAAATCGACGCTGTTTACCTGTGATAGCCGTCTCGACACACCGAGCAAGGTAGCTAGTTAACAGATTTGGTTGCACTAACCTTTTCGTGTGCTTGTGTAATACGAAGCTCTAGAAAATCGAAGGGAAGAAGAAAATTGGTTCTTTTTCCGCGTGTCTGATCATGCAACAGAAAAGTCAATGTCATGGTAGGCATGTTCAGCTAGCATATACGTGAATACACCTCCTGATCGGGGAAATTCGAGTATTGAGTAATTTATTGATAACAAATAGTAATAAATTTGTATTAGCACTATTTCTTGAAATTCGGTAGCGCTTTACAGCCAGTGATATAACTCTATAAAGTAGATAGTAAAATAAAATTAGTAACTAGGAAGAACAAAAACAAAAGCAACGCGCAATGTTAAAATTTATTTTGTTTCTATATAAAATCTATAGGAAAGAGCGAAATTACAAGTTTCCGTTTGACAGTACTGATCGTAATGGAGTTGCAATGGAGAATATTAATCACCCATTCCGGGACATTTATCAGTGAGGCTATGTAAAGAAACTCGGATATTCCAAACCCAGTGTTTTAACTATCATAATTCTTCCATCCATGATCAAGCCACGAGATCATCATATATTCATTCGGCTTTTTAATTTTTTAATCTTGTTCTCAAAGCTTGCTTTCTCACTCGGTTTGTCCTCATCAAGAAAAATAAACACCCAAGACTTTTAAGCTTAGGCTTTTGTGGCCACGATATTCCTAACGGCTTTTTGTTCAAAAATCCACAAGCCAAGCCACATCGCTTTGTTTTTTTCTGAACTGACTTTTAACCCAGATGAGTTATCGAATTGTTTTAATAAGACAAAATGAGCAAAACCACATATTCCAAATCGTTTTAAGCCTTGATGGCAACTTGCAGCGGTCAACAGCATCAAACGCTGCAGATTTGTATTATATTACGTTATTTATTTACTTTTCATTGCCACTGTTATAATTACTGTTATTGTTATTATTGTTTATTTATTTGGTAGCATGTCGAAGCCAGAGGCTCAAGTGGCTTAAATATAACGTTAGATAATGCCACAGGCAGCCCAAGCTTAGAGTTAGTATGTAGTCGGTAGAGCGATTGTGGGTGATTCCAGGTTTGAGTCGATTTTATAAGAATTTGTATGGCAATAAATATATCTTTCCTAAAATTGTTAATAATAGGTGCAAATGGCACAAATAAACTTCCTTGGGCTTTATCCCCAAGGGCAGTTTTGACCTGTTGTTCATTGCAACCAATCAGAACCGCAAAGCTCAGTTGAAAAGGATTGGTATTCCAGAGAGCGCGTGAACGGACACTTATAAATAAGAAGATATCAATTTGATAATTCATTGGTACATGTATAACTATAATTCTTGTTTGTTTATAACTGATTCACTGGTGTTCCTGGTGGATAAGTAGTGTTTCTCAAGGATTCGCTTGTAAGTGTAGGTTCTGCGTGACTGCCTAAGTATTCCAGGATTTTGGCCCTTGAATTTGAACTGAAAAATAATATTTAGGAAATGAGACGTGTGAATCGTGCATACTTCTAGTGGAGCAGTTGTAGTTATGGTAATTAAAATGAATAAGGAAGATACAGTTAGTGGTAGTGGATGATTGGAGTGTTGAAAACCAAAACAAGCTAATTGATACTTGTAGACAAAACAAGCTAATTGATATTTGTATTGTTGGTAGTATTAAGTAAAAACAAAACAAGCTAATTGACAGTTGTATTGCTGCTATTATAAGTTTTCTTTTATCTACAACTGCAATGCTGTCTGTCTGCTCTCCTGGAAGTTCAAACAAGACAGATTAGATTTATCGGTAAACACTCAGTGAATCGCACAAAGTGTACACGTTCGATATAGACTATCTTTATACAAGAGCGTCGAGGATGTTACAGCCACGATTTTCAAATTCTTATAAGCTCTTTCTTGAAAGAACATGCTAAGAACTAACTGCAAGCTGGGAATACGTTAGTAGCGATTGTGTGAATGGTTTGGAAAAAAGTATTACCACTGCGAGTATGCAGGCGAGAGAGAGCAGTACAATGTATTCAACAACACTCTGGTAAGCACGCCAGTCTTGTATACAGAGCCGCTCGTTTGATTTGACCATCTCAAGTCTTGTATACAGAACCATTTACTTAGCTTAAGCCAACTCAAGATTTTTATACAGAGCCATTTATTTAGGTAAGACCAATTCAATTCTCAATTTCAGAGTCGTTCGTTTAGGCATAACCTGCTCAGAGTCTCGCACACAGAGCCGTTCATTTAGACACAAAGAGCTCAATTTTTGTATATATATACACAGCCGTTCGTCTAGGTATATCCAGCTAAAGTTTTTGATACAGAGCCGTTCGTTTAGGTATAACCACCTCTTGTCTAAGTTGTTTCTAGAGCGATGCACTTGGGTCAACTTAATACCTGTTGGAAACAACCTTTAAAAAGATACAGACAGTCTAACTTGTTAAACACAAAAAAATAAAAGGGTTCTCAAGAACCTTCGAAGTTCTTGTAACAAATCTAAAATCAGCCCGAAACTAGACTTTCTTATTGAAAAATCGACTGAACTCGCTCCGTCTTACAACAACAACAACAACAACAACATAATCAATAACAGCAAGAACATTTCATTTTAATTGGTAATGCCTTGAAAGTTTTCAGTTGCTTTAATTACCCAGTTGTATGGCTTACACGCATGATCATGGTAATACTAACTTGATTAGAAAAGAGCATCCAAGTAATCTGTTTGTTATTCTGAAGAAAACAGACTTTGATCAAAGAAGTACAGTGTAATATAAAATCACAGTTAAAAAAATATCCAAATTCGGTTGCGCTTTATAGAGATAACGTAATTTTTTAAAATATTTTTCGAAGGGACTGAAAAGAAGGCACGTTTTGGTTATGCAAACGTAACTTGTGCTTTGTCGAGTAGCACATTGATTTATGATTTATTTTTCTTGTTCAGGTTAAGTTTAGAGAAATCAATAAAGATAAACCAAGAATCCTTTAGTGTTTTTCCCAAGGATACCGGTTGTTAGAAAACAAAACGATCTACTGAGGATAAGAGAAAGTGAAAATCTATTATTAGGTTCTATTATTAAATTCACATGAATCGTGTATAACTTTTGGTAAATACTTCGCTTAGGCAGAAAAAAAAATCGTTGGCCTGCTTTACCGTATACTAATCCTGAAGGTTCTATCATATTTTATCAAACTGTCATGATTAACAGTGTTGAACAGAAAGGGGAGAAAAAAAAGAAAAAATATAAGTGAAAAAAAAACTTCTATCAAACTTTTAGTACTATAAAATACAGCATACCAACATAATAGAAATTTGATAATTAAAAAAAATGCCTAAAATATGAAGACTAGAAAGAAAGTTGACTATGATTTTTTATTTTTTATAAGTAAGAAATGTCAATAGCCCACTTAATACATAAAACAGTAGTAAATGATCAATACTTGTCTTGAAAGTCTACAAGCTTTTCCAACCGACAAACATTAACTGACAAAAAATCCACTTCGATAGTCAATTTATCTCCCACCCAAGCATGAATAAATCGGATTGACTATTAATTGATATGTACTGATTTCAGAGAAAGTTTTTTCCCACTCACTTCTAATGGAAACTGGAAGTTTATACTAATAGCCTTAATCGCCTAATCGCTCTCACTAGCGCCAATTTTCTGCAATTTCAGTGCTATCATTCTACCGCAAATTTTCATAATGACAAGAAGATTGATTTTTGATAAGAGATATGCTTCACCTATGTGCCAGGTGAGGTATATGTGACGACACGGCGTCGTGATTCCTGTTAATATTTAGTTCCTTTGGTTTCTATTCTCTCTTTAAGTCAAGTCTAATAGTCTTTTATTAAATAAGCTTTTGCCGTTTTAATTATCACTAAAAAAAATTATTATGGTTGTTTTATTTACTCTCCCTCTCAATATTCAGTCACATCGGGCTATTGGTTGATTTTATCTCGTGATTCCCCGCAACGATGTAATTGAATTTCGGAAACTTTATAAAATATTATATTATACATTTCTGCAATGTAGGCTTCTTTCAATGTGGACGCAAGTCAAACTTGTCGGATTCATCAGTGAAAGGGACACTTTTTGAGGTATATAAGTAATGAGATTTTTTCCATCGTTATCTCCATGGTTTCGTTGCAGTAACTCAGATAGGTTTAGATTTGCTCAGTGAAATTTGAAAAACTTAAGCCTCAAGTTCAAGTTTCTTTTAAAGTTCTTGCTTGTCACGAAACAACGTCCAAATTAATTCATACCCAATTCATTTTAAGACAGCAGACGATTGCATTCTACAGGTATTTGAAAGCAACAGTTTATTTTATGTTCAAAGCTCCAAACGGTTGTTTTCCTTTTAACCTTTGAAGTATGGCGGAGGTTATTCTTCATTTTCTACCGCATACTGACCCAGTTGGGTAAGAAAACTGAAGTAGCTTCCTTTGACCTAGCAAAGAATTTTGTGATTCTTATTACAGCAGTATACTCCAGGAACAAAATGACAGAGGCAATGGAAAATCATTGAATTAAGCTCTCAGTTCTATATTAATGTTGACGAAATCTAATGTACTGTTCAAATAGCCGGTTTATTTTAAGCTTAAATTTAGTAATCTTTAGATGAAGAAAAATTAACGTTATTGTTAACAGCGCTCATTTAACGAATGAGAAAACATAAAGAAAAGTCCACTTCGGAGGAAAAACAAAATCTACGGATGCTTTTGCTAACGAATGTGTAAAGTTAATTATTATTAATAATGGCAAAAATAGAAATTAAACTTTGGAAGTTGTTCAGGTGAGTTGCGAAGCGCAAAATGTGTGTCTATAGTTGCTAAGAAAACCAGATTTAGAATGTATAAGTCCCTTATACCATTGACACATTGAATGTCATATTTTCTATTGGAAATCAAGAAGAAGAGCATACGTTTTGGTCATGCACAGTAACATATGTTATGTCAACGCTGTAATGTGATATTCTCATTAGGACTTTCACTGAACGAATCTGAAGCTTTGTTTTAGCGGTTTCCTTGAGATTGTTGTAATGTGTTACATTATTAATAAAGCTACAACTGATGAAAATTACTTTCTTATCAAATGAGTTGGAGATGAAACTGAAAGTGCTCAAGTTCAGTAAAACTGATAAAGGTAACACTTTACAGCTTGGAAAATTAACCAACCAAAAACCACGAGTGAAATCAACTCTTAAGACGTTTCTTATCTCTTTATGGTAGTCCCTTCATGAAAGAGCTATTTGAAAGTACCCATAACATCTGAAAGCTAATAAACACTGAAAGGGAGAAACATTTATGGATTCAAAATCTCCTGTGAAGACCTTTCATAAATAATTCAATCTATGTTCTTGGATATTTTAAGCGTTTTTTATTTCACTATATATCTGAACGTCTGTTTCAAAGTTAAAAAGTTACTGGGAATGCAAGGAATTCCAACTTGCCTAACAAACAATTTTGTAGCTGAAAAGCACGTAATTGCAAACTATCAAGTGCTTTTGCTTCTCAGCTGTTGATTAGATGACAAGACAGGCGCCTTTCACGCATCCTTGAGGACAAAACCAAACTGTTGCGAGTACGTTAGTCTTCCACAAGGTTGCCTAAAATAGTCATGTTTATCTGAAAATAAAGTTAGCTTCACAATGTTGGAATTAGTAACTTACTAATTACACTTAAACAAAACACGAAATACACGAAAACAAATCACTTGGCTTTTATCATCTTTTAGGGGAAAGTCAGGTGTAACGTGTATAACTTATAACATATCGCTTATTATGAATTCGTAGTACATTCCTCATATTGATCGGTAAAAAGACGGGAAATTGAAAGAACCGCAGTAGAATCAGAATATTTCTGAACCGTAAAAAAACTCTCTGCTTGACTTGAATTTGAACTTAACAATAGCCAACCAAAGGTACTAACGACGTTGTGACAACAAACAACAGGCTCAGTGGGAAATCCCAAACTGCTCCTTCTATAAGTAGTTGACAAACCAGAGAGGTAGTTGTGCACGTGACAGGAAGCTGCAAGAGAGGCGCCCACGTTACAATCAAACTATTTTCGTGTTTTGTTGAGGACGGTGGGGAGTTTGGTTGCTGTGGGTTTTAATATCGTTCATGGAGAAAGTTGTTTTAAACTTAGAAATTAATGTAGTGTTTCTGTTTTAATTTCAGACGCAGTATTCTAAATCTTAAGTTGACCTGGAGACTTCTCATGAAGCATTATTGACATACTATTGATGTTATCAAGCAATATTGTAAGTGCTCGGCGTTTCAATTACGTCGTAACTTAATCATTAACTGACACCGCAAATTGATCTTATAGCTTATGACGTTAACCAAACTTACCACACGTTTGAGCTGGTGGAAAAACATACACAACGTCGTCTAATTATAGCCGAAATAAACTGAATTGTCACCTGTCTCCATAAACAGAAAAAAATTATCAAAAAACTTTAGCTATTTGAACCTCTGTTTCTCGCTTTAAATTTAAACTTGTGCAATCTGGAATAGAAATTCACGTTAAACTTTTTTTTGGAAATTGTAACTTGTATGCTTCTTATACCAATATGTTATAAAATAATTTAAGATTGATCGAACGGCCTGTTTGCATGCTGTAACTGTTTTAACCCGAACGAATGTTGTCTGTAACTTGCTGACATCTCAACTCTTGCTTTGGTCAAGTCAGTACTCTAAATCTTGTTTCTTTAACCAACAAAATTTGGTTCAGAATGCTACAGCTTGTACTGAATGATTTGCATTTGCATTGCGTTTCATATATTCAATATAAAAAAATGAAAAATCTTTACATTTTACTAAGAAACCACTTCGAACAGCAAAATAGAACGTTTTGTAACGCATTTTACATCTGTTTGGGTAAAAGTAAAGAAGGTTACATTTGATATGTCTTGGTTGATCTAGAATACACAGCAAAAAAGGCCGATGGGCTTATAATAAGTCAAAAAGCATTTGTGTGCAAATTTCTTTGGATAAGCGTAGATTCGAAGAGCTGTTGCTTAAACACGAACAGATTTTTCGTTAACAAACTGATTGGTTAACTAAAAAGTGCTCCTCGATTTGCCTGCCCCTGGGAATTGCTATAGATAGTAGTAGGTTGGCTGCCTATGAAAATCATCCTCGGAGACCCAGGGGCAGTCAGTCTCGAACGCCGCCAAGAGCGGTAAGGCCGAAGGCCGATGACCCGCGAGAAGAAAATAAAGAACTTCTCCAACTCCTATTGACTTTCTTTCGCCTAAGGATTTTCGCTCGCCCTCAAAGAAGGCCCCTGGGTCTCTGAGGGTGTGTCAAAATTGAATTTTATTTTAATGGTATGATCTCAGTTTTTGGTTTGTTATGGGGTCAACGATGTTCTTCGTGGCAATAACTGTTTAATACAGTAAGACCAAATTCAATTATATGG
>JAOBYF010084341.1:0-11882 GCA_025403605.1 Parazoanthus darwini | reverse complement strand
ACAAACCCGAACGACGAAAACTCACTAGTGAACAACGTCGCATCGCGATTTCGATCGTCGTCCATTTTCGTCTCGGCGACATCAGTCAGGCTTTTTTTCAACTGAAAAATGTTTATAAAAGTTGTGAAAGTAAAAACTGACGTTTTATTTCGTGTTACTTCATTAAATATTTGATTTTGAAAGAGAAACTGATATTTTAGTTACTCTAGTTTTACACGCATACATTGCAGTTGAATGGGTTCCCTAAACACGCGCGTAACATTGACAAAATTTGGCTTTTCAAAAATCTCAGTATCTATAAAATAAACAAATTACACCATGAAAAATGCTTTGTACGATTTTTTATTCACTCGTTGAGTAGTATCAGAAAACACACTCGTTCGCTGCGCTCACTCGTTTGTTTTCTGATACTACTTAACTCGTGAATAAAAATCGTACCCGCGCATTTTCCATGGAGTAATCTCTATATCAGCTTGCTCCAGTCAACTCAAACTGCAACTATTGAACTATAAAGTTATAATTCCAAACCTTCATTTCTGAGCAAAAAATAAAATAATCAGTAGGAACAACAACTTACTCTCTTGTCATGGAAGGAAATATTTCTTGTCTCACTCCATGGAAATGAAATTTTTGGTGTCAACCTGTCACCTTTTTCATAAATATTCAAACCGAGGGAATCTATTCCTAATCATAATTCAGTTCCTTTTTTGTTCTGCAAAAGAAGAAAGATCAACGCGACACATTAAAGTACTGTACTATACCAGACACCTGTGTATAAATGTGCACAGTATTTGGACTGGAAGCATATAGCATATTGATTAGGGGTTTATATCGTTATCGACATGCAATATTAAAATAAGAATTACTGTACAAAAGACATGCCACTTCATAAAAATTAATATCTTATCATTAACAGTACTTTTCCTGGTCAGTCTGACCTGCAATCTTGTACAATCATGTTCAAAGAATTACTGTATAAAAGACACGTTGCTCCATAAAAAATCTTATCATTAAGAGCATTTTTCCTGGATCTGACCTACCAATCTACAATCATAATTATACAAAATACTCTGGATAGTTTAACTTGAAAAAAGTTTTGACCTACCGGTACATATATTTAACCAGGTAGGTAAAATAAAATGAGTATTTATTTTTGTCAAAATTTAAAGAAACCAATGTTTACATGTAGCTCACTTACTTGAGTTTTAACATGAAATTTAATGGCAGGTCTAGTTCAATGTCATTCAACATTTCGCTAAGATATCCAAGTGTCTTCTAGCTATGTCTAGGGTTGCCAATTTATCAATTTATTTTCAGTACTGGAAGCTACAAAGAAAGAGCATATTTTTGGTACCTATCTTATGAAGCTGTGTGTTTTACTTTGAGTATAAGGAGTGCATGTACTATTTGAAAGGTCTGACAAAAGTAGACAGTCTGTCATTTCTTGTGGGGGGCTGGAGTGGGAAGGGGGTATACATATTAAATGTACTCCTCTATGTTGTACATTGTACATAATTATATTGTGTATAAATGTTAAATATGTACACAATCTTGAATGTGCCACCAACCAAGTTATACAATCATGTATACTTTCCAGTTCTTGTTCAAGGGCCATTTCACTCATTACTTGTAAATCACACTTTATCTTACTACCTTCTTCCACAAGCATATAAAAAAACTGTGAAATCAATTTTCAAATATGCATGCATGTATCAAATTGTCAAAAATAGATTTTCTTTTCAACATTAAAGATGAAACTAAAAGAAAATTATTAGTAAGTTTTGTTGTGCCAGAAACAGTGTACCCGCGGGCACTTCAATCTAAAAATTAATTATACTTATTTAATATTAAATGTTTTTGTACAAGATTTCAAATTCAAAGATTGAAATATATTTTTTTTATTTTTAAATTAAATTAAGCTAAGTTCTTTGTTCACTGCATTGTCACAAATACAATGAAAGTTGTAAAATGCTTCATCTCTGAGTTGTAAAGAAAATCTTCTTTTGCTTAGCTATTCTAAAATAAAAGTAAATTTCAAATTATTACTTACATTAATTTCAAAATAGCTAACTCCATACATTTCTAAATCTTGTGCAATTTTTAAGTATTCTAGTTCTGCATCATCTCTGCAAGAGAAAATAATGAAGTTCACTTAATATCTATTACATTTAGTGCATGGTAGCATCAATTTACTACTACTACCAGAATGCTTAAGGGCATTCAGATGACGAAAATTTGGGCAAAACTTCAGATTCAAAGGCATTGAAAAAGTAAGCACTCTTAGCTACAAGTTTTAAATAAGAACTTAATAATTATACTTATGGAAACATTATCGGCTGTTCTCCCACAGCAAAAAATGAAATAATGAATTTTTTGGCCAGACATACCATTTGTAATAGAATCTACAATATAAGTTTGTATATCTCCTTTGTTTAAAACTTTGTGACTGCCATACTAACACAAACTTCCACTCCTCTTCCCATCCAATCCTGACTGAACCTATAGACGATACATACCTAGCCAAACCATTGTGACTGGCATACCACGATGTTATTCTCTCCTCCCACATGGCTGGGGTCATTTGGTACTGATCTACAACCTAATATGCAAGTTAATGTTATCAAAAGTGTTCACAGTGATCATACAATTCTTGAAAGTTTTCCTATTCTAGCCTGTAAATATGGTACAGTACAGAATACACAGGAGGGGTGGGCTGGCAAGGCAGTAACAGAGACATGATAACCATGCAAATGCGATGAGACCAAAGTACCTTCTTCAAAACTTAGACAGATACATGGTTGTATAGTTAGTGGTATAATAATTATTATACTTTAATGTTGTTATTATTATTGTTATTACAATTATTATTATTATTACTACTACTACTTAAAACAGGTCTTAGTTACTACCAACTGGCTGAAAGATCTGTCAAGCACAAAGCTGGGCATATTTTCTGATGACTCAGCGAGTGTATTGAATATGTACATGTACATTGAGATTAACTTACTCTCTTAGGGAGCAAGTGCTCATCTGCAAGGAATCCTGGTTTGTGAATGTCCTTGTCGTAATCCCCATACTGAAAGAAGTAAATAAAAGTATATTAAATAAGTCAAATCACATCCAGGATGCAATTTTTTGTGACAGCAGCTGCTGCAACTGACAAAGGGGTTATGCTTGAAAATGACTTCTTTTCTCAACCCGATGGCCAAAACAAGCAAAAAAAGCATACTAAATAAAAATAATTATAAAATATCACTTGTTGATTTCATACAGAAAAAGATAATGAAACAAGACGCACTAATGCAAAGACAATGGATGGGACTTAAATCAAGTTGACTTCTTAATTTTTCTTAATAATAAATACAAATATTTCTCACTTCTCTTCTTAATTTTTAGGAGAGTTTTTAAAACTCTGTATACAGAGTCATATAGCTGTGTCATTCTTAGATGTTACCTCAACTCTTCATGTTCATAGAACGGCAGAGTTGACAGACAGTGGAACACAGTAAAATCCCCCGTATAAGAACCAGGATTTTAAGAACCTGTTAATAGGCTAAAATTCTCAATTTATGTAGAATCTGCTGAATAAAGATCATCATCTGCTCATGAATATATTAAAAAACATTTGACATGACATTTTTTTCAAGCCAAAGTGCTTTACTGTGTATACATGTACATAATCTGTAATGAATTTTATATGAATATACAAAATCATGTACTGCATAACCTTGAACCTAATTTAAGAACCTTGGTAGCCTAAATTCACTTTAAGTACATTTATATACTAAGAACCTGTTTAGGCTAACTGAAAAAACCGGGTTCTTTTACATGGGTTTTTACTGTATAGTCTAGACATACCTTTGCTTGAACTGCATATGAGGCCAGCAGTACAGAGGCTTCTGGGGCACAGAAGATGTCCATGTTAAGAATAGCTTCCTTGACTTGTAGGTAAAAATAATGTTGGGTGATTTCTTGGATGAGTTCCTCAGAAACATCTTCTGGAAAGAACTTCACTTTGAAGTTAAAGTTCACAGGGTTTTCACCATGACTGGGCACATTTTGGTCCAAAACCTGAAAAATGGAATTACAGTAAGTTGAACCATTGTCATAAACAAAATTAAATCTTTATACATGCAAATATATAATGCTGCATTTTTTTAATTGACCAATTTTGATATATTAAAATTCAACCTGAAACAAAAGCCATCAACACGAGGCTCTGGGTCCAACAAATATAGAGTTTGTGTGGATTATTCCCCAGAGCCTCGTGTTGATGTCCTCTGTTTCAAGCTGAATTTTAACATATCGAAATTGGTTATTAGCTCAGGAGTCTGTATTATTTTAGACAATTTATCCATAATTATAATGTTCAATTAATTGATATGTTATTTTGTAGCATCTGAGTTAGTTACTGATTGCAAGCATGAAAAAAACTATTGCCAATAGATATTTTCAAACCTGCAAGCTTGAAACTTATTAAACTCTCTATAAACTTTACTATATTCTTTGATGTAAATAGTGTCACAAGAGCGCAATAAGTTATTGTAATGTTGTTGTTTGTTGTTGTTGTTGTGGGGCAAAGGGTCACATGTTCCTGAAAAATTCAGTTTTTCTTGTTGCGACCATTTTGTCTGACCAATGCCCTCCTGCCTCTGTTCTGTAGAAGAGGAATTAGACTGTCATGGTTTTGTTTTTGTCACATGTGTCTATCAGTGAAAGTCGAACACCGAGCATTATATTGACTAATATGCATAATTTATTGTTATCGATAAAGGTCAGGCAACTTTGTTGCTTAGCATTATCTCCCAGTGGTGTGTGAAAATAATAGATTATTTTATTGTATTAGCCTTTTAGCCATTTTAATCCATTTTATCTCTATATAAATATCTATGAATGTACATAAAATAATATTGTATTGACAAGCACCAGAGAGTGAGCAGTCTCAACACTTGTTTGGTGGCTTATTATTCTTGGAGAATCATTAAAATGATAATATTATTTTTAATTATAACAACAAATTTAAAGTTATAGCTTTTTATCAGTTGGGGTTGGCATCTAAAACATCACATTAAAACCTGAATTTTTTAATAATATTTTTTAAATAAGGTTCGGGAGTTACCAAAAACAACCTAAATGACTAACACAGTCATATGTAGCTGCTTAGCTCATCCATCTTTCTTTGAATATTCTGTGAAAGAAAAACTTTAATCAATAGTCTTTTGTTTACAAACAAAGCCTACTTGCCCGTTAGAGCAGCTGAAAGACACTGTGAGGTCTGCCTTTACTCTAATTAGTTTTCAGCACGACCTTAAAAAATGAAAACATTTGGGCTTTTTCATATTTTTAGGTTGGCCTAAAAAATAAGTACTGAGCATAAAACTTGAAAACTGTATAAAATTAAACTACTGTGAGTCATAAATTTCAGTATCCCAAGCACTTGTGTCATTGTTGTTTACATATTTTGTCAAGAAAACCACACAGTATGATTTATGAAAAAAATATCCCCTGGTAGAGTACCATGCAGTTTAAACATTTTAGTCTGCACAGCAGATCAGCTGGGTACATTTTCATATAAATCTGCAGCTAAGTGGCTTTAAGTGCACTGGACCTCATTTCTAATCAATCAATAAACTTAGATTCAAAATAAACTCATAATGGTTAAATGTGAGTTCTGCAAATCCTTATTTTTATAATATTAAAAACAGAAAAAGTGCACCCCTGAAAACTAACTGATTTGTCAAAAGACCATGATCACAGCCACATGCAGTGTTATAACTGCCAAATCGGAAGCTCCATTTCTTTTCATGTCTTAAATTGAATAAAGAAATTACAGTGATAATTTATTCTGCACGCGTCTCCAACGTAAAAGACCATGTGTTGTCAATTTCTTGCGCTTTACAGCGAAAGAAAACTAATTGAAGATTGTTCTATTAAATAATTTAATACTTCACGTAACTCGACCGTCATGTTTCATTAGAACTATCAAACCTTAGAAAACTAAACCTCTCATTATAAAACCCATTCGACAAACAACTGTACAGAAGTTAATCCTCGATAAATAAAAAGCTGTCGATTCCCCCCACAAGTATGGGTCCTGTTTGTTGTTGTATCTCCACCTCGGCTCGTTTTCATTCTCATAATATAAATATTGTTTATATTTGCAAGTTTTACTCGCATTATTTTGAACGTCACATCTATTTAAAACATATTAATCATTGTATTGGCTCTTCAAAATTCTGTCTGTTCGGTGATATATAAACGACAAATTCATACATTTGCTGAAAACCACAAAGAATTAGAAGCGGAAAAAATGCTAAAAATTTAATTTATATTTAAATTCAATAAACTAGATTAGAGCTATAGTGTCGTTGGTTTTGTGTTCGAACCACAAGCGGCTTTCTGGGATTCGTACCTCGGCTGATTTCAGCTCATCTTAAAATTTCCAGAAATTAATTAAATAATTCGTTCTTCTGACAGAATTTTACCTAAAATAAAATATTTAGGATTTTTAAACAATTCGGAGAATTGCTAAACTTTCGAACATTCTCAAAACAAACGACAGCACAACAAAAGGTGTCGAGAATATCATTCCTGCCGCAGGTATAATTTGTATACTGCCAAGAAGCGACATGTATTTAATTATCGAGATTTTCTTGAAACCCTAAAATATTGACACGAAAGCTGAACAAAAGAAACAATCAACACATACCTTTTTGTTGAATCGAAGCCATGAAGAAATTCCTTTCTTGTCAACGAAGTGCAAGCCGAAGTACCATGTCTCGCGAATGCCGATTGTCCGAACAACTAAATCAAACAGGTCCTTCCCTGTCGATTTTTTCTGCAATAATGTTTCAAATGGAAAGTTCACGAATAATTGTCTCGCCACAGATTTTCTGTGAATTAGATTGAAAATCGAAACAAACAACGTGGAACAACTTAAAGACTGATCATGAATACAAATCACGCAACTTACATCGATCGAAAACTCCAACTCCGCATCGACTGTTGTGACTTTAACCAAAAACGTTTTTGGCATCTTTCCTCAGTCATCTGGTCAGGATTTCAATATTTTACCAAGTAAAAAGGGCACTATCTTTACACATGTTCCGTTCTCATTGTATACGGACCAGTCTTCAACCAAAACTAAGACAAATTTTCTACATTTTTTGCGTTACAAACCTACAGTCGTTCACGTTCTTGCTATTTCGGTTGGGTAAACCCGCTGGTTTACCTGTCGCGTACCGTGGGCATCTAACAAGACCACCCTGGAATATTTTATTTTACTGAAACTAGACTGGGAAGAACATTTAGTTGGGTGCTGAACTTATCATTGCCTTTCTTATGCCCCCTTTGGGAAAGACAGAATTATCTCTCGATATCCAACAAAATCCTTGTCTTTTGCAGCATACGTTTTTAAAATACTGGTAAATATCCTGGTAATTTGGAACGAGGATATGATGAATGCAGGGAATTTGTTTTTAAAATGATGTTGATAACGTCGCAGTGCTCTTTATCTATCATCTCGTTTAACGCCATTTCATCATTTTTGAGCAGTGCAGCCGCTTCATTACACGGCTTCTAGTTTAATTGTCAAATTATCCCCGAAAATGTCAAATAAGAAATTGTCAACAAACCCGCTTTGCTACGCATGCGCTATACAGGGCTCTATGGGCCTGATGTTTGTTTTGCTGCTTCGAATTCGCACATCCGCCTAACATATTATTTCTCAACTAGCCGTCAAAGTATATTAAATGTGGTATTGGCGGCTTTAAAAGACAACTAATTTGTAGTATTACCGCTTGGACGCGCTTCGTTTTAACTAAGATTTAGTACAAAATGAACATGCATGCTTCCCAAAAAGATTTTTAAAACCGGGTTCTCAAATTAGCAGTTATATAATCAAAAACTCTGTCCCTAAAAAAGAAGATTTCAAAACACAGCTTCGTTTTAGAGGGGAAACGTTTCCTAATCGGCTGCTTCACTATTGGCTATGCCTCTGACATTTCTAAATACTTCCTAGTCTTTGGTGTTTCATTGTCAGAAAACTAATAACTACCAAATCCAATACACCAAAAAGCTGGCAGACCAAAGACAACCTTCTCCAAGGAAGAATTCCGTGGGAGCCGGGTCCATCGACTTAACACACGAAGGGAGAGTTTTGTCTCTTATCGTCCCTTAGCTTAAGTCAGTGAATTCAAAATGTTTCTTTGAAACTTAACCCACGCTCTGTTTCACTGCAGACATACTGTGTTCAGTCATTATCCCGTTTTTGCTCAAGGCACTCACTGCATGACTTGCGGTCTGTTTTTGTGATTTGTGTGTTGAATACTTCTTTTGCCGTTATCAACAATAAAGAGGCTGTGCAGCTTTTGTTATTTTGCCAAATGTTTTCCCATTTATTTTTTGGCTCCGCTCTTATTAATTTCCTCTTCTTTTTACTTTCCTTTTGTTCATTTGAGAGCTTTTATTTCAACCTTGTACCCAGGATCTACCCTTTCCCAAGAGAAAGATCCTGGTAGGATTCTTTCTCTCGCTCGATCTCAGCTAGTTTCTTCCCTTTCCATTCCGTTCTCCGTCCCCCACCCACTTAAAATCACCGAAATGGCTTGAAATCGCCACCACAGATCAAGAAAGTTACCAACAACACATGAGGCAACCAAAAGTCATTTATTTAAATATTCACTATGACACTTGTCAGTAAAAGTCGACATTCCCTATATCCTCTCAAATTTCACACGGCGCCATGACTAAATCAGCACTAAAGCTGATGCACGTTAGTATTTGTGTTCAACTTGTGTCTAACTTGGCACCAAACTTGCAAGGACTTGCTTTGGTGTGCATCGACTTTGAACTAAACTGAAATTGAACACAAGTGCGCGCAAGTTCTTCATTGTTCGATTTCGCAATACACGTTTATAACAAGACAACGCAAGATCATATAAATCGGTGGCTAATTTTGAAAACCAAGCAAGTTTGAAAGTCAAAAACTGAACTGACTCAGTTACGTCGAATTTTAAGTCCGCTACTCCAAGGTTTACAATTCCAGAACTGGAAAATTTATATCAATCGAATCTGACTGGTTAGGGTTAGTTTCCCTGTGAAATACAACTACAGTTGACTTTTGATAGCTCCAACCTTCAAGGGAAACAGCCAAAGATTTGGGTTATCGGGAGTTCTAGTGTCCATGAACAAACAGTAAAAAGGTGACTTAATGAGATGGTGTTCATGACAAATTCGATTTACTTTCAAGAGTTCAAGCTAGAGGGAGTCAATGCGTTTCTCTTTGGATGCTTATATCTGTTTTCAGTTCGTCCTGTGTTCATCCAACTTTTTGCTCTGTTGGCAAACTGAATACTTTCTAGCTGTATTGATTTCAGACTAAACAGCAGAGAATTTATAATTAAAGTAGTTCTTGTATGTCATTGTTGATAGTCACCATTCCATATCCTGGTCATCATCATCAACAATATCTTCAAAACCAAGACAGTTGGAAATGTGTCTTTCGGCATCTTGTTTTGTCCTGGAAGAGATAAAAGATCATTCCAACTGTCAGTAATGTTTATTTCTGGCCAGCTGTTTTCTTTTCCTGTAATGCTGCGTACCACAATTGTGTTTTCATTTGCATTTTCCAACGCAAAATTCTGTATCAGAATCTTGGAAACACCATGCTAAATGTAAATTAACAAATTGGAAAAGTAAGCTCTAATATCAATATAACATTGGACTCTATAAACGAGCTCAGTTTAGAAAAGGATTAGACTTTGTAATTTCAAAAATTTAAAGCTATTAGCGCAATGTTACTTCGACCCTTTCTCCACTGGACATTCTAATTCAAAATGGAAACTTAGTTTCTCCAAACTATGGAATGAAGGAAAGAATTACAGCCTTTTTCTCCAGTCACTTGTGCTGCATTACATGTTTTGACAAGAAGGTCCACACCTCAATTAGCAACTTACTGCATTACTATTTTGAAACAAACTGAATTCCATTGGGATTAACAGAGTTGGTCGGGTCCCGAGAAATGTTAAAACACAACTCTAGAGTTCTTCAAGAAACTTTTAAAGGTATAAAACCATTTTTTAGGATCCTGTATTAGTGTCATAAATAATTTAAGCTCTTCCACTACTCCTTTCCGGCAAATGTTATTTTAAAAACAAAAACACTTATGTATGAAATTCCAGGGGTCCTCTGCAAATATAAGCAAAAAAGAAGCAATTTTTAGGAAGATTTCAAGGGATCTGGAAACCAAGATATTTTCAGGATTATTATTAAGTCTGGATAACATGTTCTGCAGTTAATAGAATTTCAAGAAAATATATGTTTTTTGTTTCCTTTTGAAATTCAAGACTTTAAATAGATAACACTGAATGAAAGGAAGCCGTCTGAAAGGAAGCGCGTTTTTTTTACTTTCTGCTTAATGGTTTCAAATACTTACCATGTTGGAAAATCCTGCTGACACATAGGACAGGATTTTAACTCACTTGATGAACCACATTTTGAATTTTTTTCAAAGTCTGAAGACAGTTTAGGTGTTTCACGTTTATTGGAGTCACCTTCAACTGTGTTCCTTCCTCGTCCGAAAGTAAATGCTTTTATTGGTTTGGTGCAAGCAGATTGCATAATTCCGGTTGTTGTGTCATTTACGTAACTGTTACCATTCCTGGGTATTCCTTCAAAACGATCGTTTCCAACTAATGGATCAGCTTTACTGGAGGAAGTTCTAAACCCTGAAGACCTACTACTGGTCCTTAACACATCACTGCCTCTTGACTGACAACCTGCATCAAGAGTGGTAGCAGCGCGCTTCTCTGGGAAATGTGTGTTGGACGATGATTTGTCTATCAAATGGATTGATTTGGTGTTACATCTTGATTCTGAGTCATAAAGAATACCTTTGCCACTACTGTTGTTAATATTGTATTTGTTTGTGGTCTTTCCATAAAGACCAGTGCAAGAATAAACCACAGAGTCTTCGTTTGTGTTTAGTGGTGACCTGTCTTTCAGTCCTGAAATCCCACTGACAAAACTGTATTGCTTCGGGTTTCCACTCTTGACATTTTGTCTTGTTCCTGAATCAACAGTAACAATGTCATGCTGTGACTTCACATTTACTTTAACGCTTTTCAATAACTCACAGTTCCCCTTAACTTTCGCGGAACTCTCCGAGGTCAAACATTTTTCACTGAGTGGATTACAAGGAGCTGTGCTTTCCTTGGCAATCTTACTGACCTTATAAGTTTGATCTTCATTCGGTATCAGCTCTACATTGTTTCTTTCTCTCCTGGTTCCTTTAGTTTCATACCATCCTGACTTATTTTTTTCAGTGCTGATACTGCTGATTTTGTCAATGCAAAAACCTGCTCGTTCCTTTTTTACGTCCTCGCCGTGTGACCATCCGTCTACTATACAAATATCCCTGTTACTGCCAACATCAGCTGATTGTGATGGTTTGTGAGTGTTTGAAACTACTGTTGGTTTGGAGTCCTCGAAGGTAGTTAAACATAGAGGTTTTCTCGTCGAACAAACCATGCAGGGCTTAGGTAGATCGCTGTAAAATGAGTAAATATCATCCACACTTTCATTGGCATAGTTTACTTCACCAGTGTCTTGTGGGAATAAGTTTATCTTCTCCTTTTCATTCTGAGCTCCTTGTTTAATCTCACCAGGCGCTGAAGAGCCAATATATTGATCTTCTGGTTTACCGCGTGAACTTTGCCCACTTGGCAACGGCTGTATATTACAGAAACATTAAGAGATGTAAGCACAGCTTAGTAGGCAGGCATCTTAAGACTAAAACTGAGTTGGTCATTCCGACAGCCGAGGTTCACTACACACGGTCAGACACTTTCGTATATGCTCGTACAACCTCGCACACACTCATA
>JAOBYF010084230.1:0-11883 GCA_025403605.1 Parazoanthus darwini | reverse complement strand
CATCAATACTTTCGGATTTATGGAGGGGGCGCTTTTGAAGCCCCCCCCCCCCCCCCAGGCCCAGGAACCGTCCAAAAAAGCCCAGGCGGAATAGGGTTAAGGCTCTTTTCTAAATACATGCGTATTTTTCATTACGGATGTATATAAAAAAACAGCATTTTCGTCATTTTTTATATAGAAAACAGGAATATTGTCATTTTCACGAAATTTTACAGTTTTGTGTCTTTAGTTTTACAACCTTGACCCTAAACGTGTGACAAAACAGAAAACTATTAGCATAGAACAAATGAGAAATTGTTAGCTTTTCTGCTATTAAAAAATCGTCCAACTCTCCCAAGTAAAACAAAAACACGCGTGCGTGTCTACCAAGTTTTTACCTTATTAAGCCATAGATGTCTTTATGACTTGAACAAAGCACGAAGACAAAAAAGCGGGAATACTATTTTTCTGCATAGCTAATTTCCCAATGACGCGGTACTGCCTTTGGCCTCCCTACCGCCATGATAAAGAATTCGTCTTCTTTTCAAACATTTCAAAAGACAAATGACACAAGACTGACGAAGCTCCCCATAACAGGGCTGAAATTTGGGTGCGGAGATTACTTTATTATTCAGTCATGTTATGTGATACAATCCGCAAGACATTCTGGTTGGCTCATATAGTCGATCTATTTTAGTATCACCAAAAAATCACTAATCATGGTCAAAGAAGACATTTTAATGCCAAAAAAGACAGACAGCCACTAAAAAACCTCAAATTAAAGCAGTCAGTTCAGTTGAGGAAGATATCGTTCTCTTGTGTTCCTTAGTTCTTGTCCTCAGAGAACGTTTCATTTGAAACTTATTATAAACTCGTACATTGTTTTATTCGCGTGTCGCTGATCTCTGATACTGGCGCGTACGCTTACGTCTACAGTATTACACATTCAAAACAAAGGGACTCTTAGCGCTTTTGTTAATTGATTTGAAAGAATTCGACAAAGTGACAGTTGTTATACTTTATATAAGAAAAATCAAAGGTAAACAGAAAATATTGCTTGTTTAGAGAAAGATCAGTGAGTTCAACTTTACTTTAGATTTTGTCTAAACATCATAGTCACAAGTATTTTACTTATTAATCATTTTTCTTCTAAAATCCGACAACATTGTTTCACTGTCAATTAATAAACACTTAATTCGCTGGTTTCGGAAGCAAAAGTTTAAATACGACAAGTGTTTTGAATGGATCGCAAAGTATGCGTGCGCTTTCCATTGTACATAGAGATGAGTAATGTTTTTTTTTGTGCCACGCAGATCACTGCAATAACAACAACAGAGTTTGAATTTTTACGGATGGCGTTAGGCTACTTTTGGACAATTAACTTAGATATTTATACAGATACTGAAATCAATGTTATTCTAGGTGTGGCTTTTTAATCTCGAAACTCAACGTATGGAGCCATATTGGGACAATTTTTGATCTTAATAGTAAAACAGATTTTCACATGTAATGACATCGATCAATGATCAGATAAATCGAGCGCGAAAACGATTTACTGTGCCACGTCCTTTGCCATATTAAACAAGAAGTCTGATTGAACACATACTTATAATAGAGAAAAATATAAAAAACACTTACCTCTTGGAAGTTCATACCAAAGCGCAAGAATAAATTTCTAAGCCTCGTCAGGTATAAGAGTAAAAGTTTCAACTAGTTTGTCATTCATACTGAGACGTTAATTTAGTTCCGAAGCAAAGTCACACAAAAGAAAATGTACGCATAATTTCATGGCTGATAAACCCTTCTTCGAAGCCACTGTATATGTTGCATTCCGTTGGTTTTCCTGCTGAGACGGTCATTCGAAATCAAACAAACATCTATAATAGCTATTTTTCCAAGTCAAAAGCATTAGCTTTCTACAAGAACCACAAACTCACTTGTTTTCTTTACAGAGGTGCTATGTTTTGGATAAGTGTTTACGCATCAGTAATGTCGTACTTGGACAAAAGGGAATCTGTATTATGGGATTTATGGGTTGTCGGTTAACAACAAATAACAAAAACTCTGCATTAAGTTTAAGGCTTACTGGTATCTGGGACAAACAGAATAATTCTTAGAAGCAATTAAAAGACTCAACTAGTTGAGAAAGGCCCGAGTAGAAACTCTAATTTCATTCGTGTATTCAGGTGAAACAAAACGTCGGTTATTCAAACACAGTTATCCACTGAACTCGTTGTTCTCTTTATTTATAGTTTGATACGAGCTGTCTTTTTTCTTATTTTGAAAATACTTTTCCAAATAATGAAAGTGCGTTACTTTGTACTTTTGTAACATTTTCGTTTGAGTTTTTGTTTATAAATTTGGGAGCAAAAACCAGATGTTACCAGATTAAATTAAAATTTAAATATGCATTAATTTATTGAATAAGACCATATTATTTAATTTATAGTTTCCGAATTTCTAACATAATATAGCCAATTTACATAAATCTCTTGAAAATTTTGGTGCACACAACGAATAGAATTCGAAAATGGCGTACACATGTACTGATTCACAGAGATATTAAGGCCCCGTACACCCGTAGCCGGGTATTTTAGAAAACGGAGATTTTTTTTCTCCGTATTTAAAAAAAATCTGCACCCACACGCCGTAACGTTTTCGAATCGTATTTGACCGTCCAAAAATGTTGGACTTCACTCACTGAGCCTGCGCACACTTACTGAGCATGTGCATTACCAAAGAACTAAGCCCGCGAAAGTCAAGTTTCCGCGCCATCTTTGTTTACTCTCACATCGTGTTATTCACTCGCTCGACTTATAACCCTCAATTTAATCTTTATAAATCTTTGTAATCTTGATAAAAACCTCAAAATATCTCTCCGCCTTCTGAATTAGTCCCGTTGAAGATTATTTATAAAATATTAGGAAATCAAATCGAATGCCGAAGCAACAAGAGGGATGCGTCTGTCCGCCATATTGGATCATGGAGCAAATGTGCGGAAGAGCGAGCCTGGAACCTAAGCATGACGTCCGTATTTGTCGCTTGTCTACATCTCTGTTTTCAAAGATCGCCACCTTGGAGAGCGTATTTTAAAACCTCCATTTCGGTGCCAAAAAACGGTGGCAACGTGTGGACGGTAGCCCTATTCAGAGAAAATATTCTCCGTTTTCGAAAATACCCGGAAAAAATATGCCGTGGTCTGGGATTGAACCCGGGACCTTCTGGTTATCAGCCAGAGATCTTACTAACTGCGCTGATCTCGCACATTACGATTACTAAAGTAATATGACAGAGTGCAGCTAGTTGTTGGCAGCTTGTGCTACAGAATTCTTTGTGCTTATCGTATCCGCACCTTTTGTTTCACTAGGATTTTGACATGGCCATAAGCAGTACATTTTCAGTCAGAGACTGAAAAACTTTGGCCCTTGCCCTGATCTACTATGTTGTACAGTAAAAATTGCTATGTAGAGACTTTTGAGAAAAAAACAACAGAAAGCTGACTCAAAACTAGAAAATACTGAAATACAAAGATTTAAGCAATTGGAATTTGATCTGGGCTACAAAACCTAAAAATAAATTTAAAGTTCGTTTAGAAGGGCGTTTATTACCTGAGAACTTTCTGATTTAAATGGGTGAACTCCTCTATTTCCAAAGTTTTGCACGTGTTTCATTTATAGTAGAAATAAAGTTTTGTTGTTGTTGTTGTTGTTGCTAAGAAGCGCACCCGCCGTCAGTTTTACACTTGTAACGCGGGCAACAGGCCGATAGTGCGCCAAAATGCAATGTTCTTGATAAACGATCACTGACTATGATCACTTTCTTCTTCAAGTACGCAAAAGAAGTTGAATCCACTTAACATTTGTAAATAATGTAGTTATGAAACACTAGACAAAACCTACCAGTGTAAAAAGGCGCGCCGTTTGGAAAGTTGAAATCTGCAGCATACCATCTTGTCCGTGAACCATCTTCGTGCTGGAAAAAATGAAAGAGGGTAATCAAACATTGTTAAAAACCAAATTTCATACAGACATTTATTGCGTAACGAGTCAGTATTGCACAGCTCTTCTAGTCCCCAAGCGCAACATCTGCTTATCTCCACACTGACAAATATCTTAAGAATATTGATTCTTACTTTGCATATAACAACTTCAGTTCTCGCACGATAGCAAGTTAAGAACCGGTTATTCTGTTAATTTTAACAAAATTGATAGCTTTAGCAGCAGAACTTTAAGAGACCTCGAGTTGTCTTCCCAGTCAAAAGCAACTGATAAAGTCATGGGAAACGCAAGAGTCGAAAACGCTTGTACGTAAAACTCAAACAGATAATCATTACCCGCCGACATGAGAGTCAAATTGAGAGTTCCCGCGGTTATCACGCGTTTCCTCGGGACAAAGGGCATAGGCTATAGAAGATAGCTTTCAGTTGCAAACTTCCTGCTCAGATATTAAAACTTGTGGTTCTCACGATACCAAAATCCTCATTACCGAATAGAGTTCGTTTCAAAGTACAGCACTTTCATGTCAGCTGTCCCTACACATTATTTTTTTCTACAAAACGCCGAGGCTCAAAAATGCGAAAATTTCGGAGCTCAATTAAGAAAACTACTTAAGATTGGGACTAAGAAAGAAACGTATAGTTCAATATCTTTTGAAAGTGGAACGGAGATATTGGTAAACAGGAACTGAATTGGATGTTGGGAACAACCTTCGAATGAACTGATGAACTAATGTGAACACTTTTAAGAGTACATTTATAATTGAGGCAGAGATCCTGATAGTTGAGAGCTTTTGGGCTCAGCGCTAATAAGAGACGTTATTATAGAAAAGAATAGGGTGCAGTTAGACTTAGATCTATGTGTATGGGGCCAGTTCACTGACTAAGAACTAAGTTGATCCTGAGAAAATATCGTCGAATTAAGAATCGAAATGGTTCTGTCATTTTGACAACAGTTTTAGTTTTTTCGTTTCTGCAGCTTGAATATTCTTTTGTTTTCTTTATAGATATAACGAGAAAGGAAAAAACTGTTCAGCTCCTAACAACAATTAACAAAATAGTAAAACGAACAGGCCTTCCAATATTTTGAGTTCATTGCCGGATCCAATAATGACGAAATCTTGTTTCAGTGGGCAGCTGTAGATTTGCAGCGATATCTTTTAGGCACCATGCATGCATTCTTATAAGAAGAACTTTGTATAAGAACAAGGAAGCTCAAATTGGCCAACAATTTAAGGTTGAAGTCGCCAAAAATGAAGGACAAAGGGCCTCGGCTAAGTTTAATGGTTCTTTTAACAGAAAACGTGCTTACGCCGCGGACAATTAGCTAAAAAACCTATTGACAGATTTTGAGATTTGAAGAACACTTAAAACAAAATATATTTGGGCTGATATAAGCTTCTAGAAATCTAAAATTGATTACAGGTAAAAAAATATAATAGTCGTTGTTATTGCTGTTACTGTAAAACACTCCGAGAGCACTACGATCTAGTCAAACCTTTTCAATTGCCTTTTTATAGTTTACCACTGAGCTTTGGGAATCGAAACCTAGCTGCGAGTTAAAAGAAAAAAATATAACTTTATGAAGAGATTTTGAGTATATATGACTGGTTCCTCTCACAGAAATGAAACAAAACGTCTTATCTCGATTTGCAGTCTGTGTGATCTCTGGCAGTTCACAGCAGTTGGCGGATCATGGATCTCCATAGTTAGGATGTTTTTTCCCAGTATCAAGTAACAAAATAAGCAGGTAAACCCCGTTATTCCACTTCCATAAACGCTTTTTTCAAAACGAAGAACCAGTGAGTTTAGGCTTGGCCTCATTGTTCTTAATTTTAAAATTTAAGCCTCGATTGTTCTTAAATGGTTCTTGTGTCTACACATAATTTAACATAAATTTTAATGTATCTCCGGAACTTGAAGACTCTTAATTTAGTAAATGATGCTAGATTCTTGTCTCTGATGTTGTTAGCAGTGGCGGAAAGTCATTAAAAAATTAGGCTTGTCACGCCCGTCTACATAAAATCTCTGTTTTGCCATCTTTTCGCTTCGGTGAAAAACAGTACTCTGTCAGTAGTGTTTGTGTCGCGACCTCTGCGCGGGTTTCTGGAGTGAGCTGTGTAATGTTCTGTGTAAAGAACATCAATAAGTAGACCATGCGTTCACGTTTGAATCAGAACCTCGGTTGTTCTTAAATTATTCTTAGTTTTCTGGCAAGTATAAGCCTCGTTGTTCTTAAAAAATTTTCGTACAAAATGTACAGCGTATTTGGCTCAAGCGAGCGCATGTTTCTCTCCCACCACGACTTCGCTTTTATAAGTTAGCGCATGAAGTAGTTTCCCCGGCACCAAGACTGCAAGTCAGCACCAAAGTCATTTTTGCCCGTGACGACTTTAACTTAATTATTAAAACGTAAACGGAAATTTTTTCGCCACTATTTCAACTTAAGTGAACGCTATTTAGTTGCTCAAACCAATGCCTTTGGGCAATTAAAATCGCAATCTTATGTATTTAGGACATGAATTTCTATTTATAATTAACTATCTTTCTACCTTATCTATCCCAGGCGACAAAGTACTTTGGAAGAACATTTTAAGCACTCGTTATAACATATTTTAGTGATATTCAAACAGCTTGATTCTTGCTTACTTTCAATTATCAGAGCTAGACCAGGATCGCTCTTTAGGTCAAAAGATCATGGAAAATGCCTTACCTAAATAAGCTTTATTAAAGAAATAGGCTCACCTAGAGCAATCTCTGAAACTATCCAAGGCAAAATAAGCGTCCAGGGCTTACGCCAAACGAAGATCACGTCAATTTACCAAAGCAGAAAACATGAACAATTTTTGTTTAATTTCACCAACATTTCGTCGAACGTCCTGAAGTTTTAGCTTTTCTGTTCCAACAAACCAACAAAGCCAGCTTGATCGATTCGGCTACTACTTCAAGAGAATGTTGCCACTTCGAAGTTGTCATCAACACAATTAACAATGAGTTAGCGCAAGAAAACTTTTGAAAATATCCTACCAGTAATATAGTATGTAAGAAACGGTTAACGAGCTTCAAATTTACTCTTTTCTCTAATAAAGAGGATATACCATGTTCTAACAATAGACGCGATTACTTTTATGATCTGTTTGATTGTTAAAACCAATAAATAAAGAAAACTATAATTCGTAAAATACTGAGTCGAAGTACTCTCAATATAAAGTGAGTATAAAATATCTGTAGCATTTTGCGGCTTCTGAAGTCGGCGCTGTTGTGACAAATATGAAAAGGCAACTCACTTTTTGCCCACTAATGTACTAAATAAGCAGTACAGACTACAATCAACTTATAAGTGTAATTTTGTTAAAGGCGTAGTGATGCAAGCAGATGTCTAATTCAGTAATTGAACATTATTTAGGCGAGCTCGCCGGAGCAGCCAACAAGAGCCGATTCCTTGTTGTTTTAAAAAAGATTAAATCGTTTTTTTGTTTTATCAAAGGAAATTGCCAAAATCAAATAAACAAGCGAAAGAACAGATCTTTGTCTTCACGCGTTGTTTTATAGTTTTAATATTTCTCTATTACTTTAGACTCGTCTACTTGCCTATTTTCTCCTGCTGTAGATCCAACCTGACGCCCGTTGTTACTTTCAAGTTGTGGTGCAAAACTTTCCAACCCACTTGATATTTATTGCGTTTACACAACTCCTACTCAGGCAGCGTCTTATGCATATTCTAACTAATTCACCCTTGTCACTAGTAGAAACTCAACGGAACATAACATTTCAGCTGTTTCCCACGACAAAACGCTGCGTGACATAGTTCATTAATCGCATCTCTTTTGTCCTCCTTTTTCAATTAGGAGCGAGAATAAAGTTGTTGCCATCATTTCATCGGAAAGGAAGTAGAAGTTCAGATTAATTGCAGCATAAAAGCTTTTTCAGTTCCGGGTTTTCCGGTATCATTCGAACTTGATCAAAAGTCAACTTCTAAGAATGCTAAACCATTCTTAGGCATTTGAAAAGGCTTTGCAAACTATCATCTTTTCAAAATGATAAATTTTGTTTCGACAACAACCATAAAATTAAACGTATGATTTCACACTCTTTTAGTCGGAAACCGGAAGAAACTGACAAATTTTTTGTATGCGTAACGTCTGATTTAATCTTTTTACGATTTTGTTAAGTCTAGAATTGACTATAGTGAATGGCTCAGAATATCAAAAGCCATTTCTATCTTGCTTTGAACAGAAGCTGCGATCACCATAGCACCTCATTCTAGACACCACAGAGCGATCCACCAGAACTTATTTTTTTAATATAAACTAAGACAAGATATGATAATTTTTTGAAAGCAAAAAAACCAAACAGAATTTGTTAATGGTTGGGCGGAGTCTGACCAAGCAACTCGAAAAAGCAAGCTGATTTCCACCATTAGCAGTTTTAAGAAACATGCTTCTCAGACGACTCTTGGAGTGTACCCTTCAAACGGAGCTAGGTATAGTGATAATAGTAGTTATAATATATATATAAAAATGAAATAATATAATTATGATGCTGTGTCGTGGTTTCAAAACTATTGGGCCAAGCTTCATCATTAGACCAATGTACCACAATAAATTTTGAATCGAAACCGCACCAAGACGGCTTTTGGCGTGAGTAGAAAGTAAAAACGCAGTTAGTAACAAGTAAAGAAGATTGAGAATTTACATATGAATTTATTTAGCTTCATATCCATGTTCTTTTATTTTTGTGAACAATGAAAATAAACATTTAGCTAACACCTTTCAAATAGCTGATTCGAACAACGATAATTCTTTTTGAGACTCACTTAATAAGATATAACCTCTAATTTGTCGGATGATTTTCCTTTATGTAGCTTTCAATAATTAAAAACACAAATAAGTTCAAATAAATATTGAACGGAACTAGTTGCTGCGTACTCAGTTAAACATTAACATATTGGTAGGCTTGCTTCAATGTTCATAAATAGACACGTGTATTAGAGGGATAAGCACTCAACATTCAGTATAAATTAGATATAAGTATTGAACATTTGACTTCAAACGGCGTGTTTAAGACGCCAGAGAAAGGAAATGCTCACGGAAATTATTCTAATAATGTCAAGAATTGGTCTACAGCTGTTCCAATCGATTAGTATCTAAATATATGGAAATTAAACGTCCACATTCACCCGTAAAGGTGAAGTCCCCGGCGGTCGTTTCCGCTTTTAGTGGCCGGAACATTTTCCAGTTTGTTGAGATGTCGTGATCTGCATTCTTTTTAAATGTAAGAACGCCTAAGAACTCTGAAGCTGAACGTTCTTAAATGTTTTCAGGATCTCTGACTCAAATGTTCTTAGACGTTTTTTTGATATATTTTGGAATTGTGTCTGTTCAACATTCAAATACATTTGTAGCATTTCGCTCAGTTCATATACATGTGCCCAAATAAATGTGAACTATCGCCTGCTTACCAAAATTTTACTGCACACTCTCATTATATTTAGTACAATCTTTTGTTTTGTTTTGTTTTGTTTGTTTTAAAGAACCAATAAAGTTGATTGTTCTTGTTTTTGGCAATTTGACCCTCAAATCGTTCTTCTGTGGTTTAAATCGAATAAAAACTAAGCTTAAAGTATTGCAATACATGTATTGGAAAACGAATTGCTTGGCGGGTGAATTTTTGATCAATTCATCCCCGCGGATTTATCATGATCGAGATCGAGGCTCAGTAAAGTTTTAAAAAAAATATGTTATCAAGCCCGATTCTCAGCTTGTTCTTAAATTGTTCTTAAATCTTGATTCTTTTAAAATTGTTTATGTAAAAAAGGCGGGTAGCAGTTCTGTCTTCCATTTAAAAAAATAATAAAAAAAACCGTTCCTTTCTTTTTTTCAGTCTGAGGTGTTTTATTAGACAAGTTCTTTAATTTCGGCTTTTTTGAGTCTAAACGAATGTTATAGAAAACGCTCTCTTAACAAAGATGAGTGTGTAGAGAATGTAGAGTAAAGAACTGCCATTAAGCCAAGGGTAGTCTTCAGTAACTAACTATTATGACAAATTCAGTCTGAATTTTATCTGATAAATTCTTACTATCCACATAGTTATTTCACAGACGGCTTACGTATCAAAACGGAAAATCCGTTAAGAAATTTTGTAAAAGCTTCTATAGCATCAGACAAATTTGGTGAAACTAACCGTCCTTCTGTCTGTGTTATGTTCGAATGGATGGTAAACAAGTAAATGTCATTAAACATCATGATCGCGCAAAAAGCAGTTTTTGTGTCAATCAACTTTTGCAAAAAAAAAAAAAATACTTCTGCGGCCTCTTTGAACTTAGCTTTCGTGTTAAACTCTATAAAATAATAAAACATTCAAGTAGGATTCAAAGGAAAGCCTTTATGTTATTAATACGTTGCAAATCGATCCCGCATTTTAGCATTCTTTCTAAAAACACACACAGTTCAAACTTATTCTTAAACACTGGAGCTCGTCCAAAAACACCTTTCTGAACGTTTAGGCAGGTTAGTAACAGCGGTGTACAAAGGGTGAAAAGGGGTGAACACTTAAAGTGAATGACAAGCAAACGTAAATATACCGATAACAAGGACAACGACAATAACGAGGACAACGACAATGAACTTGATAATGAGTGAATTTGATAATGACAGTACGTTTGATAATGACAGTGACAATAACAATGACCAATGACAATAAAACTGACACTGGTTTTGGCCATGACAAAGAATAAAACAATAACAATAACAACTTTATTGAGAACAAGAATGAAAACGTCAACAACAACAACAACAACAACAACATCAACAACAATAATAATAATAATAATAATAATAATAATAATAACAATAATAAAATAATAACAATAATAATAATAATATTACTTCTAATAATAATAATAATAATAATAATAATAATAATAATAACAAACCAGTGTAGCGCTTCACTTATTAAAACTTTTAAATAACATCTAGGAAAGATGCTGAGTCAGACTGTCATGAAGACAAAAACGCAAGTCATCATATCAGTATTAAACTTTCAAAGAACGCTTTTGATGCCAATACCTAAATCCTGTAAAAAGAACGACGTTATAACTGAATCTTGTATTTTAGGTTTTGAAATTTTGATGATGTCACATGAGAACGATCTTCAAAAGTCTAAAAGCTTTCCCAATATCAGTTGTAGCACTATGTTATTCGTTTTCAAGCACAATGAGAGTTCAACCACTGTTAGTAGTAGAAAGCTTACACACACGCACGCAAAATAAAATAACACATACAATTTATTAATAAGAATTACATGTGTGCACGTAAATGCGGGGTATTTCAATCAAGGAAACTTGATAAGGTTGGCTGCGATAAAGCTGTCGTTCGATATCAGGCGACATAGTTCTTGCGGCATAGTCCATTGGTTCATAGCGTGGGTTCGAGATTCTGCTGATGATTTGAGTGGACTCAGTAAATTATATTTTGAAAAATATAATGGGTCCACGCTACGAACTAATTGGTTACGTCGTAGAACCAAGATCGAAAAATGAATCAGCCTAGGTGAGTCTAGCGTCCTCCCTTGGTTGAATCATTCAATTAAAAGACGTTCATTTCTCAATAAAATGAGCTAGTATCGATTGAACTATATATAAAGGCATATGTTTGTACAGCGAAGTTAAAAATGCGTTAAAATTGAAATATATTGACGAAAAGTCAAAGATATATATCTATCCCTCTTATCTACATAAACGATTATTTTCAAGATTCCGCTTCATCCCCGTAATTACTCGGTGGACCAAAGGTGAACTGGCGCGTATGTTCTTGTTCACTATTTCTCGAATTAAAGTCGCGATACCCGGGTGTTAACACAACAGTTGCATTTCGAGATTTAAGGATCGGAGTAGCTATAAAACTTGATCC
>JAOBYF010084119.1:0-11883 GCA_025403605.1 Parazoanthus darwini | reverse complement strand
AATAAAAGACTCGCAGTCTAATTTAGAATTTCTAAGTAAAAACTGCCCTTGGTAGTTTAGCCTTTTTGTCGTCATCTTTCTGTTGTAAATGTCTCAAAAGGAACAGCTCGGCCACTGTTGACACGAGTGCAAAAGTTATATGGTGCTGAATTCTCAATACCTGTTTTCGTTCATTCCATATACAATACACTGAGAGAGTTTTGAACTTTATTTTTACTAGTTTGCTGCTTTGATCATTATTTGATTTATTCTCACAACCAAACTTGTTAAATTGCATCGATAAAGTAAGGAGAAAATCTCAAGTAGCGCCCACCTCCACTGCTGTACTAACCATTTTTTTCCTGGAGTGATCTGAGAGTTTTTACTTCTACCCCTTACTACTTGAATATTGTTATCATTTTGGAGGTGGAAATGACTAGGGTTTTGATGAAATTGCTTATCCACTGCATCATCTGCATATGTTAAATATAACTTAAAAAACAAAATATTATGCATTAGTTTTATTACAATCAGTAATTGCTCATGATTTGTGGAAACCAAGAGACACATGTGTAACAGACAAGTAATTTAATTTCTATTAAGAATCTTTTGGTGTGAAAGTAAATATTTTGACTTTGCTGGTTTTGAAATGACTGTATTCTGTAAGTGACCTTTTTGCCATGTTTGCATGCATGCCCATGAGAATGTAAATATTGAGGAAGAACATTAGAATTTACCATGGGGTTTCATAGCACTTTGGACTTACTATAAATTTAGTGACACGTGATATGACTGACAGTGTCGCGTAGTTTTGTCACCACGTCCATACAAGGACTGGTGCGGTAACCATATGTAACGATATTTTAATATTGAAGTGCTGTGATTAGAGCTTAAGTTATTAAGTGCGGTTTAATTGGTATTAGAAATCTGTAGGAATCTTCCTCATATATTTAACTGAAAGTAAATGTGCACAACCAGGGTCGAAGTTAGCATTTTTGTAAACTGACCCAGTCTGTTTCTCTTAACCGGCTAAACTGGCCCTACCAAAGTGTTATCAGCCCGAACAAAGACATAATGAAGTAGGAAACCCAGTTTGAAAAGTAAACATTTAAAAACCTTAAAAACGTGTCTGTGAACTGCTTTGATTCTCTTTGAACTGAATGAAATTAAGGTAAACCTAATGTGTTTGTATGACTTTCAAAAACTTAACAGAATCTGTCGTGCTTGTTAATTAAACGCCCGTGGCCAACTCGATTAACACGCTACGGCTGGATTTCCCCACTTAAAGACAACACTGAAAGCAAAAATGTATGTTGATTGTTTCTTTATTGGTTTGAAATTTTCTCTTTCTTTAAATCTGTTATAGTTAAGAATAGAAATATTTTACTGGTTATGTATGGATAAGCTTGTTCAAATCATGGGAGAGCGAGATTTTGTTCGCTTGATTGTTACGCTATGCTGTTTTGGCCATGGGATACAGTTTGCATATGATCATAAAAATGTTAGTGTTATATACTTATTATATACCGCTGCAATCCAAATTTTCGGAACCAGTTACACTTCTGAGTGGTCCTAAAACATGTTCCATCCGGGATCTTCCCGTCGAGAAGGTAGGGAGGTATAATATTAGAGTCTGGAACCAAAGATATAACGTCAGAATGCTGGAAACTCTCCTAAATATCTAAAAATAAGTTAACAGTCTATTTTTGCGAAAGTCCTTTGAGATATCTTTTTGTCGCTAAAGGTTATGTCGATTTTTTTCATCCTGTGCCAAGTTTAAATGCAATTTTGCCTTCAAAGCGACAGATGAAATATATTTGTACAGAACTAATTTCAGGATTTCGTTGAACTTTTTGTACAAGGACTTTCAAATTCACTGTACATTTACTTTCAGTTAGGGGGTATTACTATTTAGTGTCGGCAGCAGAACGAATTGTTGCTTAACCTGAGAAATATGCTTTGTATGATACACATCAAGTAATGAGTTTACTCGTCAGGTCTGAAAAAGCAAGAAAACTTGGAATCAACGGCTGAGGTATTAACGGTTGCACTTGTTTTGTCCAACGACTGTAATTGTTATATCTCGGCCAAATACCCTTTCTAGTAGCGAGGAGTATAAACTCCAAAACTTAGGAATTGGTTAAGGGAACTGAACAAAGAAAAACGATTGTGTTCTCGCAGTGCTTGGTCAGTCCGCTATTTACTGTCTGGATAAAAAGGGAAATCATAATAAAACAAAGAAAGAAAGAAACACCAAGTTGGTGTTACTCAGTTTTAGTTTGTCTTGAGTTTGATAATGAGTTTGAAGATTGGGAAAGTGAACTTAAGCCAGACAAATTAAGGGAAGGCGAGAGAAATAAAAATTGCTCAACTGCTAAATCAGTATGGGACCTAGGACTGACTACGGTCAGGAATTGATGTGAAGAAACGGATGGCAGTTGTTGCAAGGGATTTCTGAGCCGGGGAGGGGGGTAAGGTGGATTGGCCTGAGATAAGGGCTCCCCAATAATCTCGTCAAACAGATTGCGTGCGTGCAGAGACTTGTCACTAATTTCATCCTTACATGTAACTTACCCTCCTGTGCTAATTTCTATAAAAGCCTCTGGCATGAATACGTGGACATGATCTTTTTACAAACCAGTAACTGGCCAATTACCATGCAAAAATTAATTGTTTCAAAACTGACTTTATCTCTGCCTTTTCCAGCTCAAAAAGAGAATTATATTAAATCCATCTTTTTGTGGCTTCACATTTAATGTAAGTTTGATATCCGCGTTCTTTTCCTTGTGCTTTGGTCGTGCGAATTGGCCAACAATCTTGGAAGTTAATGGGAAGCACTTACATCATGAAAAACCTAACGCCCTGTGGTTCTATTCTGATAACAAAAACGTCTAGTCTTAATCGTTTTATCCCAGTCAACAATCCTCAAAATAAAAATATTCCAATTTTTTATCTTATTCTTCAGATTTCCCCCTATAGCTCGAGTTAAAACTTGGATCCAAGAATGATTTGGATTTCATTCCAAGCCCGATCATTGCAAACTTCTGATTTGTTGTAGCCTGCAAAGCAGTGGCCACCAAGCAAAACAAGAGCGCCCGTGTCTGATTTTCAGGCGAGAGCTATTGTGTTGAACTCCGTCGATTTGTTGCGAAATAAAAATGATTCAATTTTGATAGGAATTTTCGCAGAAAATTTTTACCTTCGCAAAACATTCCTAATATTTTATTTTGATACTTCATCTGTTGAAAAAACATTAAGAAACATACTTAATCTTAATTCAAACTTAATCTTGGTTAGACTAAAAATTAAACAAACCATTAACTGTTCTAATAATTTACAAAAAAGATCGTAACTGAAAGCCTACAACTAACATAAAAATTGACTTTTTACCCCTTTCGTAATAACAGAAACGCGTATTTTTCTCACTTTATAGCTACTACCGATAATTAACGTCTGTAGATTCTGTATCATTATTTTCATAAAATTCGTTCTAATGTAAAGCATTTGAGATATAAGACTAGCTGAAAGAAAGAAAATTATTCCAAAAATAATTAGTTCTTGCAAGCTTGCTGCTTGAGGTCCTTTTAAGAGATTAAGCAAAATTACACAAAACGGAAACAATGGGAATTTTGTTCATCATACAAATTTGACAGTATTAAAAGTTTTTGTATCTGAAGTTCTTTTATCAGATAAACTAAGAAGCTAAAATCCACAACTGGAATTTCTACACCACGCAATAGAAAACATTTTTAAAAACTAATAACCTCCAGTGGCGCAGCCTAATGAATAATTTTATAAACAAAAGTAAAACGTGATGTAAATAAAGATTATCAAAATTTCTGAAAGTTACGCTTTGAGTGCATTAAGTCCTACACGTAAAAGTTATCCCGGGAGCAGTCTTCGCCGCTTCCTTTTAGATACTCGGGCTTACGAACTCTTTGAAAACTGGCCACGTCAAAATTGCAGAGAGCGTTTGATATGATTAGATTCAATACAGAACATTAATTACGTAAACATAAATCCTTTAAGTACGTTTTGCCCGAAGTAATCTAAGAATTTATTAATTCTTTTATATCACGTTTCTTGTTTAACTTTAACAGAACTTGACCATTAAAAAGGAAAATGAACTCTCGAGAGAATTTGCCAGCTGTGTTTTATTCTTTAATTGCATTTCTGGGACCCATAGCAGTTCCTTTGATAGATACAGATGTTACGTTATCTTAAAACAAAAGAAAGCTTCCAGGGAACTCAATATATATGTGTTCACTGCTCGAAACAAATTCAGACGTGCGTTTACGAGTCAGAAAGGAACTTCGGAGAAGATCCTAAACGAGCTGGTAAGGTGATTTCTTTCTTCTGTTCATCCATATATTATCGTCGAAAACTAGAGCTGGATTTCTTTCCAAACCTTAAAACGTTGAATATAACTGGCTGTTGTTTTTAAGACGCTCATAAAAATCATTTTAAAGATGTCCCTGATGAAAATATTGATTTAACTTTTAGCAAACACTTTAGCCATATTTTAGAATGAAGAATTTTTTTTCTTTCAATAGCCATCCTTTGAACAAGAAAGGGATGGTATTTTATCCTCCTGAGTTCCTCGATCACATTTACAGGAAAGCAATTAAGAGAAAGTATTAAATCTAGCCTTCCACACTTCTATTATCGCTAAAAACCAAGTTCCATTTAATACTGTAACAGTTTTGTTTTTCAAAAGGTCTCTTTACACAACAGTTGCTTTGGAAAGAAGATTTTTAAAAACAGTTTCTAAAATGACATTGACACCCAACAAACAGTACATTTTCTCCATTTCTAGTGGGTCAATATCAAACAACCATAACCAAAAACTGACGAACTCAAAACTCTGTATTAATCAGAACTAAATTTAGGTAAATTCTTTGCAGCACAAATTCAAACTTTGTTTAAAAGAGATGAATCTTATCACGATTCTGGGACTCGTCAACTTGGCTTGTTTGACTCTGCTCACTGGAGCAGAACCGAGGATTCTCGGCGAGCCCGAGTTGGACGATCCGGTTGAAACACTCTCCAAACGCATAGAGACGATGGACAAACAATTCAAGGCGGCGATTCGTCAAATGGTACTTCAACAGTTGTTCATTGAGGAAAAAATCCGCTCGGACGCTGATTCTGGTATAAAGCAAGTTCGACACCACCTCGATGGAACACGAAACTACCATTCGGCAAGCCACACAACCTCAAACCGTGTTGTTTCGATCCACGACCACTCCAACAACGACCGCACTGTCGGGATGGGTGAGTTTATCGCGGTTCTCAATGGAGTGGAGTTTCGAACCAGACACAATGACTACCGCCTGTATATGCCTCACAAGACAAGCAAGAATTGGCACGCAAGGGAACCCATCCCTTTCCCAGATGTTCCACCAGAAGTGCTAGCGAAGAAATCAGTGGATGATCAGATTAAAGAGATGAGAGAATGGTTCAAGGCATGGAAAGATCAAAATCACAGTGTCAGAGACTACAGAAAGTACTTTAAACCCGTCCTCTGCTATCTCGAAGGCGCCTGGACAACTGAAACAACAGGAAAGATCGATGAGCCGTTTGAAAGTGATCGTCATTTTGTCGACGCAGCGAACTGGTTTGACCTGCAAGAGAAAATACGCTTTACATCCTACACGGGCCGCAAAGACAACTTGGAAAATTTCTCGTTTCTTCCCACCACAATCATGAACGTGACTGAAGAAGGATACCCCCAGTTTGCACAGTGGAACTACCGCATCATGTGTAACCCTATCAGCCGCGACCTTCCGCTCAATCGTCTGAGGATGGTGGACGAACTTGCACCGCGCATGACCGCTGAAAGAACGTATGATGAACAAGTAAATACTCGTGCAGCGCGCTTCCAACTCAATCCATTTGATACCAACACTTTCGGGAAGGACCGGCAAAACGGAAAGCGATGGGGCCTCCTGGATGAGCTGATGAGTGAGGTAAGAACTTATATTAGTTGTTCACTTAATTGCGTTTCATGTGAAAATATTTATGTCCACCTGAAAATATCTTGACTTTATTTTGTCGGAAAATTTGAGATAGCTGCGTTTTCAGACAAAAACGCTTACCAGTAAACATTAAAAAGGATACGCCGTAAGGAAAAACACAATACCCAGAAATGTTGGAAGCTGGTAGTTTACGTATCTTGTTTCCACATAGGACATCTGCTAGCTTTCTTTAAAAGCAGTACATCCAATAACATTAGAGATGTAGGAGGAAAATGAGAATCAAGTTAAATAAAGATAAAAGAGTTTTGAACGCATTTTGCGTGTCTCGATGCCCCTTGCAAGTCGCGTGAAAATTTTGGAATGTGAATTGAATTAGGTACAACTGCTCGAACAAAAAATTTAGTAAGTGTCATCATAGAAATTGAGAGAAAAAATTACCAAAAAGATGTTCTACATATATTACTTGACTTTCAAAATGTTTTGCTTTCACCGTGTGAAAAGGGCGCATATTACCAGATGATATTAAGACCACAAAAGATAGATAAATCTTATTTTTAAAACAACTAGTGGTCATTTTGATTACAGCTTAATTAAAACGTTGTTTTCAACAATTTTCATACAGACTTTCCACAACTTGCCAAAGTTTATTTTTGTGTCGATGTCACTTGCCAATCACAGGCATGAATCAATGGCTCTTACATTGATAATTGTATCTAATGCACTGTGTAACCCACAAGGTCTCCTAAATTTTTTTATGTTTATTATTTTAACACTCAAAAATTTTATAAAAAGCGACATCTGGGACCCTGGTGGGGTATTGCCCATATCCTCACCAGTGGGTATTCCGATATACGAAGCTTTTCCTAAGATTTCCAAAAACTTCCGAAGGTTTAATCAAAATTCAAAAAATCGTCAGAAGCTTTCTTCTGAAAACGTTTTAAACAGTTTTCAAATGTTTCAAAATATTTCCGTAGATTTCCGAATGTTTCTCGGAAAATTCGGAAAACTTCCAAAACTTTGTGTTTATGTCTGTAAAAATATAGAAAACACAACCGTTCGAGAATTTTTACAAAAATGGCAACTTTGCCATAATTCCTGATCTTTTCCGATCATTTCCAAATATTTTTTGAATACCTACGATTGCTTTTCGGCCCATTCCGGAGATTTCTGAAGATTTTGAAACCTTTTCGAAGACTTTTGAACGTTGTCGAAAACTTCCGAAAATTTCCGAAATATACCCTTTCATAAAAAATTTCGAACATTTCCAAATGACAGTGCCAATTGTAAACGGGTTACTAAGAACTAATTGCATAGTAATATGAAGAATTCACAGTCAATCAACTTATCAGAAGCCATTATTTTATGTAGGTTTGTTGTAACATTAATTAAGAAAACTGCACGGTGACTTAAAGATATTTGTTTCGTTTTCTCTGGTAAAGCAATTCTACTCGTGTTCTTTGCTGTACTCATTCGTTTGTTTATACAAATCGAAAACAAGGTTTATATCTTTTTGAAAACATAGCTTAACACGACACCTTAACTATCTTTGCATACTTGCCACCACCGCTAAGCAAATTATTGATGATATTCGTACGAGTTTATTTAGCCTGTGTTTTTTGTAAACAAACAGGCACGTGTCTTAGTGAATTTTGGATGGAACTTTTATAAAATTTTGCGAATTAGATTGGGGTGGTGGGGGGATCTATTGAGGGTGGAACTTTTATAAAATTTTGCGAATGTTTGTTGGGGGAATTTATCGAGGGCGGAACTTTTTATAAAATTTTGTGAGTGTTTGTGTGCATTGTGTGAGGGTGGAGCTTTTGTAAAATTTTGCGAATGTTTGTTGGGGGAATCGATCGAGGGTGGAACTTTTATAAAGTTTGGTAAATGTTTGTGTGCGTGGGGTGAGGGGAGACGGGACAGAAATTAAGTTGGAATAAAGGGGGGAGGGTAGACTGAGAAGGGAACTTTTATAAACATACATGTAACCATTTTAAAATACATAAAAAATTTAATAGTGGTTTGGTGAGTGTACACAGAAAGTTGATTGTGTCAACCGTGATGCAATCGACTTGTTGGTCAAGTGGTTTGGTAAGTGTACACAGATAGTTAGGGTGTCGAGTAGCGTAGGTTCAAATCACACAGTGAGCAAAAAAAGGTCGCATTACCTTTTTTAAAGAGGGACGAAAAAAATGGAACAGAACAGGTCTATTCAAATTTTGAGGGTCTCCCTCTACTCTGAGAACGAGAGATGCTATTGGACAAAAATTCAACATATATAACTATAACCTTTGGGATAAACCTAACCATCCTTCGACAAATTTACAATGACGTATTAGAACGTGTCAGTTAGTGTTAATGCCATTGTGAAAGATCCGATAACGTCTTTCGTTCTGGGATTAGAGCCTTACTGAATTTGGAAACGTATAGATCAAGACATGGCTTGTTGAGAACCAATGAGCACACGAGCATTTGCGCAGCAATTTTCGATTAAAAGCTATGACGTATCAGTGTCGTAAGAATCCTTCTCGTTTTATTACATTTTGTTTGAAAAGCATGTTGTGCATAAGTTGATGTGTTCTCGGTATGAAAATCTTTAGAAACATTCTAACATGAGAAAAGCCATTTTCCACAGAACAATAGAAAGTTACCTAGTTTTAAAATGAATTGTTTCAGTCTTAATGCACAGCTCTTTGTGCCTTAATTTTTCTAGCAGCGAGTGACGTGTTGATACATAAAAGTACGTCGAACAATTTACGGACTTAACTAGGCTTGTCCAGATTGTTCTAGTAAAATTCTGAAAAGTTGCTCCCTAAGATGCCAAAAAGTTACCAAAAATATAAAAGTTGCTACCTAAATTTCGGAAGTTGCTAGCACTTGCTACCTAATTTTCAAAATATTTCACAGAAACATTTATCAAAAACTTTATATTTCGTCCTTTTTGATAATTTCTAGTTAAAGTTTGAACAGAACTACAAAAAATTGCCACTGCATTTCAAAAACTCGCCGATTAATATGGACGTATATTTAGAAAACAGAACGGAACAAAACTTCTGATGGTTCATTTGACGTCTTGCTTAACGATTGTGGGATTACCTGAACAAAACAAACTGCGGAATATATTCAATAAAGCTTTAAGGCTGCAACTCTTCTTTTCACCATACTTTCTCAGTCTTCGTTCTCAATCCATACAATGTTTTTCTCTCGAAACCCAACTGTTACAGCCTCTTTCTATTATTGAATCGAAGCATAACAGAAGCCTCAAGGTAATCTTAAAGGGCCCAGTCTTGTTGTGAGTCAAACGCATTGATCAGAGGCCCTTTCTGCAGATGCAGAGCTTTGTTGAGTCACCAACAGTTCTTTAACGAGCGAAGACCAGTTTGGGAGGGTGTCTTTGTGAGCAGCCCATCAAGTCACCTTCAGTCATCCTCACAAAAGAATGTCGCTCTATCAGCTGCAGCAAGATAAAAAGGCAGCTCTTGCGCCAAATTAGCAATGATAGTATCGTCACTGACGAAGGGAATTTTTCTGAATTCTTCAAGTCACGCAGCTGTCGAATTTAGGCTTTGCACTTGTACAAGGCAGCAGAGACGTTCAGCTTTGAAAGCTTGCACTGTGTCGTGGAACTGCATGCTGAACTTACGTTGATAAAATTGAAGGCGTAGCTGGATACAAGCTACGTGTCTTTGGCTGTGCAATTAGCTGGTTGCAGCGCGCAGCATGGTCACCAGATAATGCCCGAGCAACAGCTGTAGGTAGTGTCTGGATATTTTCTGACTGCTACAGTTCGTAGTGAAAACGTGTGGCCCATCCAATCCAAGGTTATAGGTGGCATTAACGAAATGCATCCCCGCGTCAAAAAGTGCAGCAAGCTCCAAGCGTAGGTCTTGGCAGCTTTGAGGATTGTCAAATATCTCCAGCAGATGTCTGCGATTATAGCTGGAGAAATTTCCTAATTCTCGCGAAGAAAAGGTTCAATATCACCACAATAATCTGGGACTTGTCGGAGAACTTCCCACTTGCTCCACCAACGCGTTTCACTGAACGTGCGAATGGACTATCCCGTTCTCTCTCTCCAAACGAGACGCGCGTTGTAGCTATGGGAAAACATGCTTATCCAATAACGAGCGAATCGGTCCAAGACTTGAAATTCAAAATGGCTGCTCAGATTGTCAATAGTGTGCGAAAAGCACAAAACGTCAACGAGTTTTCGATAAAAGAACTTTAGCTGTCTTAAAGACAGCTCCATCAACAGGCGCACCATCTCTCATTGCCCCAATGGCTGAACTTGGTCTAAAGTTATAACTCACAGCCAGACACGATATCAGCCTCTCAGCTAACGCTTCTCCCTTCAGTGCCTTTGCAAGTACATCCAGGCGTATGAGGCGCTGGGCAGGTTCAAAGTTTTCCTGGACAAAGCGGATTATGATAACAAGGGCCTCACCCAATCTGGCTGTAGCATCAAAAGTTACTTACGCCTTCTTGACATCACTTAGTTTAGGTTTTCATTAGCACAATCTGGACGAGGTTTACGAAACTCATTTGGTTTTGCTAGATTCTAATTCCTGCATTGGTTTCTTTCTTTTCATTTTGCTCAACAACTCAAACAAAAACGTACTTTAGAAATGCTTCTTGTTATATTAATAATCGATAGGCATTCGAGTATCGCACTCGTTCATTTCGTATATTCCGTTCATTGGCTGTGACTGCTGACAAATATAAACAGCTAAACTAGTTTCGTGGAACTTAGGAAGAGTAACGCTTCGAAGAACTTATTGTAAAACTTTGTTTTATCTAGATTACAGATTGAGGAAATCTTGGTTGTTTTAAAAAGCTTTGCCGAAAACGTATTATTGAACTTAGTTAAGGTCTGTTGCATAGCAGCATTGATTTTGTGCGTCCACATATCGGGGTTTTCTGAAGACAAGGAAGTTCAAAAGTGAAAATTCGCCTTCAGAAAACTCCGATTTGTGGACATACAAGACCAAAACTTCATTTTTCTGCTATGCAATATTTCTAAGCTATGTTAAAAAAAAAACAGTTTTGAGCGCAACTTTGATGAAACAAAAATCGAGGATCCCTTTAAACGCCAAGCAATTGATACAAAATTATGACTACATGGTAGTGAGCTTAACTCAGTCGAATGACTGTTTGATTGGTAGGTACCTGGGAAAGACAACTATCCTGGCAGTCTAACAGATGAAGCCTTCGGTTTGACGGTACTCAACATGGCCCCAGGCCACGTGGGAAAGAAACTAAACGTAGCCAGGTATCATCGATGGTTCAAAGTTGGTGCCAAAGGTGCGATGGGGACCTCCACTCGTCACCGGGGCTACGCGGACGAGAACCTGTTCATGGCTATGACGACCCAACCCAAGGTTGCAGGCATGACGCTCAACTCGTGCAAAAGACTTCAGAATAAAAAGACGGTTTGCAGCTGGCTGGACCAAAAATGGTCCTACGCCGTCCCCCTTGAGATAATTTACCTGACTCCCCTGAGCAAATGGAATCCTCACGATATCGAGAACAAAGGTGACTCCAGGTTAGCTCCTGCTAAAACCGTTGAAGCGGATGGGCGAAATGGTGGTAAAACGAAAGAGAAGGCATTTGACGGAATACATAGCAGAAAATTTTATCAAACACCAGTAGAATTCTTTTCAGGAGGGGAAGTGGCGTCGGATGCAGCGGACACCACTAAAAATTCGGTTGGCGTATTGAACAGAAAAGGTATGACACGATATAAAATGATAATAAATAAAATGATAATAATGGTTATGGTAATTGTCTTTAAGATATTGATGACAACTTTGATAATGACGCAAATGATGGTAAAGATTATAATCATCACGAAAAGTGGCATATTATGCTACTAGCAGTGCTCGAAATTTTGCTAAATTATGCCAAAAATTATGCCAGAATTCCCAAA
>JAOBYF010084008.1:0-11886 GCA_025403605.1 Parazoanthus darwini | reverse complement strand
TCCCCGATTCCCCGTTCCGGCTTTTAAAGATAGCCCTTTACAAATACTCGTTTTCTCCTTTTATTAATTGTAGCGACAACACCGAATCACATGCGTGACAAACTTGTGGCGGGACTGACAGCTGCATCAGTCATCAGAAATAACCCCGAGACAAACGTCGCTTTCCAATTCTCTATCAAATTAAAGAAACAAAAAAAACGTTAACATGAATACAAAAAATACTATTTGTGTAGTGCGTCTGTATGTCTATTTGTGTGCCAATAGTGTAAGAACGAACTCTCCTTTAATTTCGTAATGACACCGAAAAACAAACGTGATCTCCTTTGCCCATGCCGTCACCGTTCAGATAAATGCGAGCACACATTTTGTAACCGTGGCGACTGGTGTAGAAAGCGGGACTGTAAAGAATTCGACGAAAAATTGTATGTTCAGTGTTCATGACATTCCTTTCTTGTTTCGTCACTTACTCGCGTGCTTTTTGATAGTTTCTGCCGGTACGAACATACAGGGTGGCTTTCTGGTAAGAACTGAACGGTCAATATGAGTCTGAATTTCACAACATTAAATACTAAAATACTGAAGAAACTCGTTTTTTATCGGGTTATCCGACAAGCAAAGAAGACATTGCAAAAAGAAGTTCAGTTTGGCTTTGTGGAGTAAAGCTCAACAGAGTAGTTGAGCGATTGAAGCTGGCACTAGTAAGTGTTGTAGATACAACACTTACTGGCTAATGTGTTAATACATCCCCTGATAGATACTATATAGCGAGCAAGACGTATTTTAAGAAATGACATTCACAAAATCACAGCCTCCACACAGACTATTATTCTCGCGTCTCGCGGCGACGGAAGAATGATAATATGCACGGAAGTTAACAAAGTTACACATTTATTCTTTAACTTTTGATATTTATGATCTTAAATAATAATCAACGTCTTTGAGATCAAGCTTAGGATTTTAAACCCAAAACTTTTGTGTCCCACAAATAGCCTTCTAGCGTCCCTAAAACTGCATTGCGGAACAATTGCAAAGAATCGTTCAGGAAATCACAACTACCGAGTTTTGTAGTTATTACAATATAAATGCGAACTTACTGTGTTTCTGTCTAAAGGGCATAAGGAAAAGAATGGTTCTCAAATTATGCAAAGTGTCTCTGTAGACTGTTGTTAGAAATCAATATTTTTACACTACCTTCAGGACTGCTGGTGAAGACAATTCTTAAAACTAAAAGTAACAGTAAAAGTTCCATTTTGGAACTATAGGAGAGATTTTATATACTGAATGCGAAGATCAGTTTCAAGGAGCATTTATTATTGTTTTGCAGAAATTTAGACAATTCGGTTACAGCTTGCCAGACAGAGCTGCGATAGTTGAACCTGATGGGTGTACTCGCCCGTATCTCACGCAACGGTTTTCTCGCTTTTGCGGGTCTAAACTTAACTTAACAATTAAACTATGTGATTTTAATAACATAATGTATTGGTTTTAATATCATTGTAATTGTACAGCAGCGGTAGTGTCAAAACAGAACAGATAATGGCCTTTAAGAGTAGGCGTGTGCTTTTATCTACTTTGTATAGTTCAAGGTTTTAAAATTTCAAAAGCAAGTCCAATATATTTCAAGAAACAAGACAGTCACACAATAAACTTACTTCAAAGTCCTCTGACTTAGAACAGAAATAACATAGAACTACAAACAGTCAACAACATCTGTTTGTAAACCAGTGTTTTTAAATTGTACTTTTACTTATTTTATTAGTTTATATTTGTTTTTATTTCACTTTTTAATACCAAACTAGAATTAGATACAATATTCTGGCACAAAATGACTCTTACTACCTATTCTGCCCTTTACGGCTTCAGGCAGCGAATATATCACAGAGAATTGCAAAACGTAACGTTTTAACTAGAACATTTTCGTATGACGTAAATCAAGAGGTAAAACGGGCTTAAGACACATGATCTGTTGACAAATTTTATATACATCAAATCCCCAGCTTACGGCGAAAACTAAAGAACAATCACGTGACAATCCCGATCTTACGTAACTGATAATTGATAAATAAACTGTCAAACTATTCAAAATTGCGGTCCACAAAAATGTTTTTCTAATTCCGTGTAACCGATAAGTCAAATGCAAAAACACACCTTTTTTATTAGAATCAATCACCTCTACGATTTAACAGCGTCCAGCAAGACGAAAACCTGGAATTGAGCCACACAAAATCCAAATCAAACATTCATCTTTTTGGACAAAGCATTTTTTAATTTTAAATCGCTTGTGGAAGTGGTGTAACCGCACCGCTTATCAACGTATATTTTTTTGCCTGAGGTTATATGTTCTCAACGTCTTCCAGGGCTTCAGCCTCAAATGGTTTTGGTGGTGCTTTTGATAAATGTTGAAATTGTGTTTTTATGACCTCATTTAGCCTCCAAAGCAGCCGCCTTATTTCTAGACCTAATTTAAAGGTTGTTCCAAACATCTAGCAGTCACTTCGTATATTAATGATGTTGGCAAACGCAGTGCTGATGCTATAGACATCTCAGCGTGATGTCTGTGGTTGCGACTTTATATCTGAAACGCAGGCTTCGGAACTGTTCATTACCGAACTTTAATCCCTTTAGTCACAAAAAAAATACTTAGGGCTGGAATGAGTAAAGAGGAAGTAAGAGTGAAATGCAAAATACTACCGTAGTGTGTTTCCCCTCAATATAAGACTCAGGTCTACTGAAAACCAAATGTGAGGGAATTATGAAACAGCAAAACGGCCTCGGCCCAAACTATATAAACATAAATCTATGTTTGTTTAGTGCTATGGGGTTTCTATTTGGCACATCGGTATGAAAGACAATGAATGAGACAAGATCCGTGTACTTGCATTGGTGGCTATAAATAGTGTGCCAAGTAGAGCACCATAAGCTTGCATTTAAATATTTTAACAATAGTTTCAGTTTCGGTTAGAGTCTATATGTTCATGAATTTTGAAGACGCAGCTTAGAACTAGGTAGACAGCCCGGGTTTTTCTAACTGAGGAGGAGTCTTTACTCGGTTCATGGTGAAGATTCTCGCTGGAATTCTGATATACCTGAAGTAAGTTTATCTACGAATTGCTCAAGAGTCAAGTTCAAAGCCAAAAGTAGGAATACGACATTTGTAAGTTAGACTATGCGCTAAGAACCATGATGCAGTCGCTTATCTCATCCGAGTCATGCCTAGCAATTTTCAAAGCATCTTTATTAGACTTGAAATTCTAGCATAATCCAAAATGTTCGACTTGAACAAACGAAACGAGCCTAGACAAATCTCTACTACGCCATTTATTAATTGTAGCGTCATCAAAAATCCCGTGCGAGACAAACTTTTAGCGGGAAACAGCTGCTCGGCCAGCTGGATCATAACCGTAATCATACATCACGGACATAAATAACTCCGCCACCGAGTTGGACAATTACAAACACAAGACTGTTGCTCAAGACGAACGTCGCTTCGAATCGTAACCAGCAATTTGCGGGGTAAGCTTGTAACTTGACCGAACAAGTTGCCCGACTGAGGTAAGGCGTGCTGTCAGTAAATAGAAAAAAAACAAACAACTCAGATACATGTTTCCTTGATCATTTTATGTTACTCTGAGCAGGGAATACATTGAAATATTTTAAATCTGTTGCTTTTAGTGTTTATTGCAATACAAGAACAAAATGTGGAGCCATATGAAACGACGGGCCATATTCTTTCTGCATTTCCTTTTCTTTAAGTTCAACTAGTCTCAGTCGCGGCTCCTACTATACTGCCTTGAAGATCTTCCTGTTTTGAACTACTAGAGAAGAACAAAGTTTTTCCAAGGTCTGTAACTACTATCATCAATCAAAATGTTACCTGTGAACCAATAATGCTCTAAACCTGCACCAGTTCAGTCAAGACAACATAAACACATCAAATTCTATCGGTGGTCGAATAACAGATAATCACTGGATCCATGTTTAATATCGACAATTTAAATCCGTAAAATTGCCACGAGGCTATGGCGGATATTTCACTGTCTGTAGTTAAACTGATCAACACGACGCATTACGGCGTTACTTAGTTTACCCTCCTTCTTTAAAATAATCTATTTTATAAGAACATGAGGCTGAGATTTACCCAAGATTTAAGATTAGAACATGCTAAAAACAAACCCGAGGCTGAGGAAAAGAACTTTTTTTTCGGATACGGTACAAATTCATGGGAATAATTCATTTCCTTTCTGTTATTTGTTTCTTCACTGCAAACCAATTCATAAATGTACGTGTTACAGCTGATGTCCGTTGTGTGTACAAATAGGAATCGCTGAGAGGGTTCCGAAGAGGCGTCTGTAGATTTTAATGTGAAATCTAAGTTGAAAGTGCACGTGGAAGAGAAGTGAGAGTTTGGTTCGGCTGTTCAAACTGCCATGTTCACTGCAACAACAAAGGCACGTGACAACCCTTTTTCGGAGACTACTTATAGCTGTGTTGAATAAAAAACAGCGATATAAATAGCTGTTCAAATCTCAATCCTAATTTCACGGGGATTCCCCCGAGTATGGCGTCATGTGTGCACGAAATCCAGCTATTTGTATAAATATGTAAGTCAACTTTATTCAACGAGGGCAAGATTTAACAGTGAAACAATGAAGCCAAAACTCGCAGCCGACCTATCAATGAAATGTACTTGGTATCTTAAAAACAGAAATACTATGACTGTAAATTGCAACAAAAAAAATTAAGAATCTTTATTAAGTGCTTGTCAAAAAAAAATTTGGAGTCATTCCTGCATATGTCAATAGGAATGTTTTTCCGTATTCTAGATCCTTTTACTTGGAACGTTCCGAAGCCTAAACACGTAATAAATAGTTCCAACATCGCCAATCCATTGTGCGTCACGACCATAAATAACCCTGAAGGTTGTATTGGACTATGACTCTTCAGTCATAACAAACACGATCGAGACTGTTCCTTTCATTGATAACGTATTTTGGTTTAGATTGTAACTGGCACTCTGCGGTCGAAGATGTGGCAACACAAGGTAGGGCGTGGAGTGCTGAAAAATAATGTCCTATAGCTTTTAAGAGTGTGGAGTAAGGATTATCCTTAACTTAAGGAATATCTAGCTGAGGGGTTCGCCACTCGCTAATTCAGTTAACTGTTCACACCAAAACACTAGTCATAAACATCATCTCACCACACCATATCAGCCAGTCAGCGCACATTTCTTGTTCGCGCACCAAACGCACTGCCGAAAACCATTAAACTTGTAAATACCGACTTAGTTATTTTACATCAATCAAAATAGGCTTGTTATTGCCTTTCGGAATGTTTATTATGCTAGTTAACATATATTAGTAATACAAACTTACACTTATCTTACAGACCATCGCAACAGGAGTATAAGCTATTTGGAAACGCCGATAAGAACTAGACAACTTAATTTCGGCTTTTTACAATAAATCCAATGTACTCGGCTTGGAAAAATGTATCTTATCTGACTTTATACTCATATTGTGGCTTTGGTACATTACACAATTAACGCCGGTCCTGACAGCTACCCGGGCGCGGGCCTTGGACCTATCTTTTCGTTACCAAGTTAAATGTTTAGACGAACACACAACTCTTTCAGCTGGGTGTGACTTACAGGGGATTCCCCTGGCCGTCAGGGAGGCCTGATATAAAGTTATGACAGCATAGAGTTAGCGATATAATAACATAAACTACACATGCACATACAGCTGAACATGATATGGATAGGAAACATTTTTAAATTTTAAAAATTGTTAAAAAAAACACACTTAACTTGTTGCCGTTTTCAACTGGATTTTGGTATTTTTGAAATCTGAGCTGCCGCAATGACGTTGCTTCTGGAATGTGCTGCGGTGAATTGCCCCTTGTGTAAATAACTAATAAGGAATCATTTATTATTATTCCTTAGCCTAAAAAAGTATATGCGAGGTTTACGCTTAGTCAAACACCAGTTGAACATGTGGACATAATGAGCTGGTTCATTCAAAACGCGGAACACGCAAAGTAATTCAGTGTGTTGTACTAGTCGTAAGCTACTCTTTTTAGTCATATTATTACTTTACATCGCTCAGCACATTAGAAAAACGGGGTTAATTGTAGGATGAACGTCAAAATTCAAAGACTTTCGCGTGTTTAGTTTTTGCTTCGGTTAAAGAATCGCTTAGGCCTAGCAAACTGTAATCTCCAAAAGAAACAAAAAATCATTTTGAGTTTCAACTATTCTTCCTCTTTACTTCCTTCCGAATTCCAGCTGTTTCTCGCATGAACGCGTTCGCCTCCAGACATAGAGCTGGAGCAGTCGTCTATCTTACCTCTTTTGTACCGTATTTTCAGTAATTTTTATCAATTTTTCTGTAGAGTCAGGACTTCTGTGATCAAACCAGCCCTCTCTGCTGGCTAACTTAGTTCATCTTCTGTACGATTCCTTTTTGCTTGTTACAAACATTCCTCACAGATGTTGGCAAGCTTTGACTTTGAAATATTCCGAGAACCGCATAGATTCTTTGGCTCAGTTTACGGAAGTCAACCGAGTCACGCGCCAGAATAGTTTCGGCATATGCATATGACATCATTTCAGTCACGTAAACAAAATAACTTGCCACGAAATCAACACTTGTAAACACAACGTTCGGTTGGCCGAGTTGAAAATCACTTCTGAAGTTGTGATCAAAGGCAGAGCAACACAGTGGGCCAGTGACAGAAAGGTAAGCCCAGGCGCTTTTGTTTGCTTCCCTAACTGAAAAACACATTATCGGAAACCAACTCGCGTGCTAGTGAACAGCAGTTTGTTCTCGACTTTTCTGCTTCCCAAACATGACCATCGCGCCATTGATTTACGACTGGAGGTCGAAGACTCATTTCTCCCATGTATGTCTTGTATGCTCTGTGAAAAACAGCAACTCGTCTGTTCATCTAAAGCCTGGTTCACACTCGTAAAATAAGCACAATAACAAGCATAAGAAGTTTAAATAACAAAAGCAAAGACAATAGAACGCTGATGTGAGCTTGTACCATCTCGTCACACACTTCGTATTCCTTTGACTTTTCCTTCATACTTTAAATTTTTTATGCTTGTTCTTGCGCTTACTTCACATCTACTTTTACGAGGAAATAGGTTTAATGCTTTTCTCAACTGCGGCAGTATAAGGAAAAAAATTACATGAGGAGTGTTAATCTTAATTTCCGATCTTGTCTACTGAAAGGTGTTCAACTGCGAATTCTCGATCCCTGCGGCAGCTGGCTACCCAATGATAATTTCTTCTTTTATTAAAACAAAAAAGAAATTATCATTGGGTAGCCAGATTGTTAATGTCTATTATACTTGTACTGATCAATATAAATCAGGACTCTATATGGCCTACGGATATGATGATAAAAGTCAATCACGAGTTCATTAATACACGAATGCTAAAGCGTTCCAGCTAAACAAATTTATACACTTGACTAACCATAAACATGTAGACGGAAACACTATCTCAAAAGGTTGGCGACGCGGCTATGCAGTGCTAGTGGCCGAGAACAAAAATACAACGGCACCGCTGCGTGCGGATGAGTATCCCTCCCCTTCCCCGCCCCCTTCCCCGCCCCCTCTTACTTTCAATTAGTTTGACAATGCGGGTACGCAGTGGATTTAGCTGTTTTCACATATATGTGCAGCCTGACCATAAGTAAAGACTTTGAGAAAATGATTTTTGAAATCTACGACAGTTTTTTAAAGCTTTGAAAGGATTCACTGCAGACTCATTACAGAAACTTCATGCTCCAGCATCTGCGTGCCAGTATGGTAGACTGCAGCCAATATTATCAATGCAAAAACCGGATTTTCACTTATATGTGGTTTCCAGCTCTTGGCAGACGCAGAGCAAATTTAATTAAAATCCGTTTTTAGTTCTGTTGATCTTTTTAAAAATATGACATTTGCAATTTTCGGATTTACGTAATGCTACTGAGCCTGACCGACGCATGTTGATAATCTGTCTGACTGACTTGAAGTTGTCGTCCCAACATACAGATTTTGAAATTAGACTTTACAAAATACATTCGGTCAAACAGACTGAATCCGTAACAAATGCGACAACAAATGTCACACGACAGAATTGTGGCTGGAACTAGCTGGTGTTTGTTTGATTGGATTGACGACAGACGTATTCTGTTGCAGTAGCGGAACGTACCGAGTCCAATACGCACGTACACAGCTTGGTTCAATGCCAATGACCGAAATTGCGGCTGAATTCCGAGACTCTCGCAAATAACTACACGCTTTCTTTTGTTTTGCGTATTTTTCAACTAAGAACGTACAGCAAAAATATTAAGTGCTATCTTTATTACCGGCCGATACCGTATACGCTACCTACTATAACCTGGACTAAATCGTTTTGAATTTGAATTTCAAAAGCAACCTGGATGATTGGGTAACCAGTTCAGTCACCTGTAAGCAAATTTGGCAAAATTTCGCTGAAATCATGGAAAATCTACTAAGCATATTAATTTTGACCTGCACTTTTCATTTCTGGCATTTACAGCCGTTTTTTTAACATACCAATTGACCGGCTCAAAAAGTTTGTTGTTATTCCTAGCTGTTCCTAACCTATTTATGACTATTACGCTCGGTTTCCGAGTCAAGTCAACACGTACTGATGTAATATATTTTTAAAAGACCTCTGAAGTAACTTATGAGTGCTGTCTGTTCATGTTATTGCAAAACCTCACTTCATCGATTGTTTTTCGACTTCCTATATCCACTGAACGTTAGATATCGAATGTTTTCGAGTAATATTGATTTCGACTGACGACTCATCTCTGATAGTCAGATGATCAATGTTTTGGCGTAAAAGTTCAACGTCTGCATAAAACACAGAGAGAACTAGCCACAACAACAATCAACGTGCTGCGATATCTTTTGATATGTAAATTACGTAAATTTTCATCACGTGAACGCAGGTCATCAGGAGATATATTTCTATTTCAACCGTGTTGTCGTTCTGAGGAACATAAACACGGGAAAGTAAGGTAATATTTCCGAAAAGTTATTACAAAACGTTACTCTTCTGTGAGCTGAAAACTCCAGAGACCGGAAACAAAAACAACCAGGAAGCCATTACAGCCGAAGTGCTCAAAGTGAAATTGCAGTTAGATCTGTTCGGTTAAAGGTGCGTAATGCTACTATAACTGGTTTGTTCTTTCAGTTTTAGCCTGTGTGACAAAATATTATCTGATAATACCGAGTCTGTATTGTCGTCGCTTAAAACTGTCATAATATTCTTAATTAAGACGAGAGTATTTGGTTTTCTTGACTTAAAGTCCATCTAATACTAAAACGAAAACCATATTTACTACGCCATTGATAGCATGTTGCATATTAATCAGATGTTTGCGTCATCTGTCAGCATTTTTGGCGGGAGATCTACGTGTCAAAACAGAAATTGTGTCATCATAATCTGAAACATTTTTCAGTAGTCATTGATCCCAAAATGACCTGAAAAATGAACCACAACAAAAATAGTTCGTGTGTTTCCTTTCTTCATTCAGTCAAGGCTGCAGGCTGTAAAGCGATATTTTTCTTATGTTAGGCCAAATTGAAAATTAAATAGTTGGTTAGCATCCCCGCCCGACGACTCCGACCAAGAAAAAACTTTATTTTTATTTCTATACAGTTCCTTTATAAATAACAAATGGTCCCGACAATGTCGATGACATACAGAAGTTTCCTTCAAAAGCATATTTAGCTCAGGACTGGTCGAAGACTTACCTTTTTCTTGACTTGAAAACTGAACATTTTCGTGGTCTACTGGGATATGAATGCGCAGAGATAGCCCCTATGAATGACTTTAACTAAAAGTCTAAGTTTCTTTGCTTGGACAAAGAGTGAATATCAAATAAAAAAATAAACTAAATAAAAACCGCCCGCCCGACCATGAATTTTTAGCAGAAAGGATGCTAACCAACTAATTTTTTTTATTTGGCCTTAGTAAATTCCAGATACATCTTTATGTTGTTGTTATTATCAACGATCTGGAACCAATAGACAATAGCTGGTATTTCAATCGATCGTTTGACTATGTGTTTCAATATATTTCGAGGCCAAAAGCGTTGAGTTAGGTTTCCGTGGAACAAGGCTGTCCAATTTGAATATTTGCCGGATGTTGTAGTCAGAACCATGAAGGGTTTAAAGTGATTGTTTATCCTTAAGTGAGTACTAGTACTACATATTAGCTCATCATGATAAGTTTGGACTAAGTACAGTCAATCGTAAATCTCGATATGCCTACTGATAAAATCGCTTCACGCAGTTCCGTTTTCTAAGTTGTTTCAGATCTGCGTGGGCTGCCGACTTCCTTGTGTTTACTGTTGTAAATGTGGAGAATGGTGTCATTTCAAAACAAAAAAAAAAGGTTTTGAACATTGCGACAGTAAACAAAACTGACTTTTAAACCTTTCCTAATGTGATTGCATGCGTAACGGTGAATGTCCATGATTTCCGTAATTCTGAATAAGAATACATACAATTTTATTTTTGTGGGATTAGAACTTAAAAGCTCACTCACTTGACTTCCATTGAACGCCGTGCGTTCGGTGAACAATACCAGACACAATCCCCAGTATTTGCTTTTCATTAATTTTTCATCATGCATGAAGCGAGACTGATTAGTTGAATTATCTTTCGTTTGAAATGCGCAACAAATTGACAATTCAAATTAACCTTAGAATAGATTATTTATAACTTTTTTTCTGCTCCAATCTCTTTTAATTTGTGCCTGCTGGCAAGAACGTGCATACACCATCGTTAATCTCGATTGCAAATTTCTACCAAGCAAAATGTTTGTTTTTTTGAAGCACACTTTAGGTTCTCTCAACATTGCTTGATTTTGGAAACTTTTTGTGCTTAGTGCAGCCAACAGTGCGAACGAAAATGCGCAGAGCTGATAGTGCGTTTCCGCCGAGATTACGAATCTGTTAAATATCTCGGATTGAGTGGTCTGCTTTGATTGCACAAGTCTTGGTAAAATAGTGCTACTGATTTACAAGAACGACACCTTAAAAGATATTAGATAAGTTTTGGATGACCAATAATTAATTATTATTTTTTCTGTTTACAAACTAACTTTACCTTTAAGAAACCCCACAGAAAAATAGAGAACACTTATACGATGTTGTAAGTTTTAAAACGCATAATGTGGAAATAATTGTGAAGACTGTGTTGAGAACAAAACGAACGACTAAACGACTAATGTAATGATGTTTTTGACTATTTTTGGTTCGTACAGGAGTCTGTTGATAAAGAATATGTTATGGCAGACCGAGAAAGTATTACTGTTCAAGAGACCTGCATTGGTAAGTGATGCCTCATTGATGACATTTGTATTGTGTGTAAATTAAATTAATTTTTGGTAAATGGGTCTTAAAAGTAAGTATAGAACTTTGTGAATACAAGGGACGCAAAATGGCTGTGGCATGCACTAAATAAATACAGAGAGCCAGCTCTAGTGCAAGACTTCCGCGCCATTGCCACAATTAACTCATCACAATGGAAATACTTGAGCGAGAGATAAAATAAGGTTCATCGGCGTTCCCGTAAACTGCTTCTCATCTGGTCTAGTCTTCTCTGTGATAAATAATGAAGCAGTCAAAAGCTTACTGATCAAAACTTGTATAGCGAAATGCCCTCAAACGATACCTAGCTCTCATGCACCCTTTCCACCTTTTGAAATGTACTTATTTTTTAAAAAAAAGTTGAAATGGCTTTCCCCTGTGTACAATCACCGATGGGTAATTTGATTGACCTAAGTACTCAAGCATATCTGAATATCGCAACCTCTACTAGCATATTTTGCTACTAAGTATTAGCGATTTATT
>JAOBYF010083897.1:0-11886 GCA_025403605.1 Parazoanthus darwini | reverse complement strand
AGTTGACCTCGACCATGCATAAAACCTAAAATAAACGTCAAACAACTAAGCAGCAAAACATTTTGGCTTACATGTTAACCAAAACAATTTACACAGCTACCGTTTGTTTAACAAAAAACAAAGCAGCTTTGTACACTCCTTTTGCAGTTCGTTGAGCTTATAGCAACCATATTTTTCTATCAACTTTGATATAGAACTAGCCATACAAATCGCGTGTTTAAAACTTTCAATCACGAGATCGAAGTATAAGGTAGGACGAGACGAATAAACTTGGAAAATACGATTGACAACGAGTGTGGGGTTCCACGAAGTTGCGTTTGGTTAACTGAAAACTAGGCGACATTGCCGGATTTCAGACCAAACTTTTTGCGCGAGTTCATTACAAAATTGATACGCCGTATACTTTTCAAACTGTTGAAATCTTCAAAGCCATTTTGGAGAGAACTCGGAAACCCATGGCTCGTACCATATCCAAACATTGCGGTCAGCTATGAACGTTAATCATTCTATGTTAAGCTAAGTGCCCTTTCGTAAATCTCGCACTTGCCTTCGCAAAGATTTTTTTAAACTGCTGTTTCAGTTTTGTACCAGCCGGTGCCGCATCTTTCTCCGCCATACTTGACTTTGCATAGCACACATCATGATGGTCGACTTGTAATTTGAATCTCTGATGAAACTTCAGCTGTGACTCCTTAACTTGACAGCATTGAGAAGACTTTGACTTGTTGTCTATGAAAAAAAAGTAAGCAAATCAGCAGCAAAGTACTACACATTTTTTGAGCAAGAACGGCAATTTTTTAGCGGTGAATCTGAAAATCTTCAGCTTTTTTTTTCAGGACCCCAGCCCGAAAATTTTCTTAAGGTGGCTCCAAATTGCTTCTTACTTTGCTGTGTCACCGAATTTTACGAAAGTCTTTCTCTTGCATCATGATGGATTTTGTCGTGTGGTGTCACAAATTATTTCAGCTTGTTTACCCTTGTACAGTTGTACTCCCGTCGGAAACTTTGTTTCTATAGCAATTTGGCAGGGCCTTAAAATACACCCTATATTTTGCATTTGACTGCAGTTTGCACACAAAAAAAAGTCGGTGACTTCCATTTTTATTGCATCAAAATTGTTTTTTTTCAAGGTTCAATTTTAAATATTGCCAAACAGTAAACACGAATTTTTATATTCCACTGAAATATGTTGGTACTGTTTGGCGTTTATCGGTTTTCACGCGTTGCAAAAGAAGCAGTTGAACGTTGTTACGATAAAACAGTTTGTCGGTACAGGTCAAAAGGTTTTTCAATCATGATAAGTTGAAACGTGTTCAGCGAGTAATGTGAAATTGTTTCAAGTTGTGGTTCGTTCTTAGACACTTTTCAGCATCGACGCAGAATTTTCAATAAAGGCCGGTTCTCACAAAAAGAAGTGCATGACTGTCGTGAAAAAGAAGCCAAGTTGTAAGTTAAAACTTATTCACTCTAAAGGAGCGTTAAATTGGGGCTACTAAGGAATACATTTCTCACAAATGCTTAACTTAAAGTTTGCTTGGAATCTATTCTAGTTCAAAAAAAATTCGAGTACATTCTGCACTTCGGGTATATTCTGCTCTAGGAGTCAGTCTATTTTAAAATATCACATATTGTATAAAAACCTCCGGAGAAACACTTATTCAAAAAGGTATGTTTAAGCCACACTAGGTTTTATATATGCAATAGCTTACAAACTAAAGATTTTGGCGAAACAACAAACGTTGCAGTTCATTAGCTGGCTAGATTCCCAAACTGACAAAGTTTTGCCTTTGTTTCAGGATAACAAAACGACCAAAATGTTCTAGATGCGCGCGCAATTTGTTTTTTTCTCAACACAGTTCCAATAATACACGAGAAGCCCACAACAACCTTCTCGCTGTTTTACAGCTTATTTCTTCAGTCCTGAATTTTATAGAACTTTGTGTTAACCCTATACTTCGATTTTTTAAAAAGTAAGAGGGCTTTACTTACTAATTTAAAGTTTCCCCAAAAAGATACACGAAAAGTTTCAAAAACTAGGCTTAAACATAGATCTTACCTTCTTTCACACTTTCTGCAATCTTCGACACAAACTCCAACCTGCTCTGAAACGCCCTATTCAAATTTCGCATTACTTCCGTAAGAATTCTTTGACCAGTAAGTCGTCCTCTTTGCCGGACATATGTAAAGATATGTCTCTGTGGTGACAATTGTAAGAAACAACGGTTTGGTATACATTACAAAGAGAAAGATAAAACAATTAAAGATTTGTAGCAATAGTAATAACAACAATATCGATAGTAGTAGTAATGACAATAAAAACAATAATATAAACAATAATAAACAAGGTAGTAGTACACAAATACATACATGCATAGCTTTATACAAACAAACAAACAAACAAACAAATATAGAAAAGAAACAATACGTTATCACATCCTAAATGGTAATTAGTAGAAATAGTCATACGTTTTACAGTTGAGTTCGAAATTTATTTATGGTCTGACCTTGTCCCAACAAACCAGCGAGTCAAAAGTGTGCTGATTTTACTTTTAAACCAAATGACCATTGCAAAATATATTCAAAAACGTCAACCCAACCGGGTAGAACTGATAATCTCTTACAGTGACGCCCGACAATAAATTAAAGTGATATTTTCGTTGATTTAGAGGAACCACTATAATTTAACATCCTTTATAGTGAGTAGTTGACTCGGTCAAACGTTGCTGCTGTTGCATAAGTATCAAACTAGTTAGTAGGACGCTAGTCTTTTGTTGGACTACAAAAAATCTCGATCTAGTAGACAGATATTACTTAACATTTGCCTTATAAAGGTGTAACCACGCAATAGCTCTCGCCAAAGAGAGCGTAGTCTTTACCTGTATTGTGTCAAGATGAATACATCTATCGCTCAGCACTTTAACTTCTGTTTCTAGTTCAGTTGCTGGAAAATTGTTTGCACAACATGTGCTAAGAAATCCGAAAATCAGCAAAATCTCAAAAAGTAGAAGACAGTTCATTCTGGAACAAGGATCTTCAGTGGTTCTTCCATGGAACGTTCGAGCTTTTAGAGTTTTTTTAATTTAATGATGACGCGATAAAACAATTAGCCGCGCGCAACTCAGTAACCGCGCCTCGAGTAGAATTACATCTGCCAAATTAAGTAAGGGCATCAGCAGTTACATGGTTTCTAACAATAATCAATATGTTTTCGATTAGCCGTAATCTTGAATGGAAGTATATGGAACAAATGTGTTCAATTAGGAACCTGAATTTCTTTCGAAATATTCGCAACGAGATATATGAACAATTTGATGGCTCGTCCCACCTCTCGTATTACGCATAGTTGTTTCGTTAATGCTTGTCAGTGCTTCGAGAGAGTGGAAAAACAATCCATTGGATTTGATATTCCGTTTAAAGAAAGCTTCGAACAAACGCATCCTAAGTTTTTTGGTAGATGTGTTTTGCCAATAGCGCTTCCCCGCTTAATCTCACTTTCAACACTGTACTGCCTATAAAAAGCGTCCACATGAAAAAAAGCTTTACAAATTGTTTGAAGCAGTTCGCAGCACAAACGATTCAAACTAACTTTTTTTTATGCAAAACATTTCAGAATCAAACAATCTACCCTATTACAGTTACAATATACTTTCTATCTGGAGATTCAACCATGGATTGTACAACTATAAACAGGGCACAAATTTGTCTCCTAGCTGTCTCACATTATACTTCCTGTCCATTTAAATGAGCATTTTAATGACAAAAGGAAAGCAGAGTACACTTTTGGTAACCCTAGAAAATGAAGTGATCAGTCTGACTCCCCACCCCCTCTCCCTCGACTTTTTGAATTCAGTTTTCTGCTGTTTGGCGATTTATCATAAGCTTTAGCGCAGCTGCTCCCAGGTTATAAACACATCTTTTGAGACTTTTTAGATTATGTTAGCACTCTTGACGTAATCATACTGTGCCTCAAAACTTGTTATAAAAAACACTTTTTTGTTAAAAATGATTGTTTAACTGGTGTTTTGTTGTTTTCGTTTAGCTATCTTATGATTTTAGACTAAAAAATGAGTTTTTCTTACTATTTTCAATATTGTATCTCAAGATTTTTCCAAACTTCGAAAGTCAAGAATCCAAGACGAACGCCGAAAATTTCAAGAAGGCGGCCATTTTGAATTTTTGCATTAATTAGCTACCACGGATACAGCAGCCAATTAATTAAGCATTACTGGTATGGAAGTTGATTATTATGTCATGCACTAACCGCATGTCAAAGAGCATGCGCTAGTTCTCAACTCTTTGGAAAGTCACGGGAGACAAGTTGAACCCCCCCCCCCATCCTCGAGCAATCGTTTTCTGAAAATTAGCCGAAGCTGTCCCGGCTTAAGTACTAAAACCGATATTTACACCTTGACATAGCAGACTTTTTGACAAATTCTTTCAGGCTTTTATCTTGGATTATGCGTTCTTATCAAGGTGTGTGCCGTGTTTCAATTTTATTCATTCATTGCTTTTTTAAGAAAACATGTCTTTCAAGAGTTTTGCTAAGATTGTTTATATGACAATATTCATCGTAATATCGTTTGTACAATTGCTGATCATCACTAATTTTTCTCACTTTTCCTTCTGGACGACTTAAAACCAAAAACAATAAAAACGTTTCTTTTCCCACGTTTTTCTCCGGATGCTGATCAGAAAGTATTATGAAGTCTTCACATAATTGATCCTCAAAATATTTACTTGTCGTGATTTGAAAAGAAACGTACATAAACGTTTTTTGGTATTCAGCGACACATTAATTACCATTTATATATTTACATCTGCTAAAGGTTCGGCATAGAAACAATTGCAACCAACGTGTTTTTCACCAGCTTAAAGCTAATATACAATTCAAGATCAAATCCACTTACGCGTACCATGAAAAACGCACGCGCGCAAGGTGGTTCTCAATCTATCAGTTTAAATCTGTTGCACATATATATTTAGTGACAAAATCCTTCGTAATTTGTTTGCGTCTGGTACATATGAATGATATGCAATGCCCGGTCTTAAATTGATTTAGATCACATTTGATTAAATTGATTTATATTGCCCTATCGCTTAGCATCTTTGCAACATCAGTAAATCTATTCCACGGAGTAAGTGTTGTTTGTTTACGTCTAAAAACTAATAGTGAATTAATAATGTTAACTCTCTTTAAAAAATACAATACAAAGGCTACGCTCACACTTGGTGACCGAGCACTTGTGCATGGGCAGTGGCACAAAATGCTGCTGTGTTCAGACACTTGTTAACCAACAAAATAAAAACCACGTACGTGTCCAATTACAAGGTCCGACCTTGTACACCGATCCGGCACGGACGCCGTTCTAGATTTATGGCACGGGCACTTGAAAAAAGATGTGTTCGCACTGGCACTTGGCGATAACCGTACTCAGGCACTGTGCTCGGGCAAAAGTGTGAACACAGCCTAGGGACACTAGTATGAAATAGTTTACTCTTGGGTGACTAAAAAATACCACGCATGCAAACTTGATACGTTTTTAGTTTAGTTATTTGCTTGTTTAAAGTTAAGCTATTGTTTTGCGCTTTGATACAAACATTTCAGCTCCACATTTTAAAGTCCTATTTTGATTAAGCATTCGCAAGGAACTGAAATAAAGTTTTGAAATAAATTATCGTTTCTCTTCAGAGTTAACAATTACAATTGACATCTTTCGTGTTTGTCTAAATGAAAACGTTTATTTCCAGTTTTGTCAAAAAGGAATAATTTTACCTTAGACCTGCCATCAATTAACATGATCCATTTGTTCGTGGGCCGCCATTTTTCACAATCGACAAATATTCTCGGAGCTAAGCATAGCTGGACGCGATTCGAGCAGCTCCAAACTGAAGGATCGCAGAGAATCGCGGTCGGCCGCAATGGATCACCTTGTTTGATGACTGATTGGATTTTAACGAATGAATATATTACCGTGAGGATTTTCCACACTTCCTAGGTCTTTTCCACTAAGGGAGTCTGCGCATGGACTATGTACGGGAAAATCAAAAACTGTGCTGCCATCAAAGTAATAAAACTGTCCTGTGTTCTTTACAAGTAATGGACCATAATACGTATTCAAAATTACGATTGCATTGGGAACAAGCTCAGTGCATGTACTGGAAACAGCTTTTACCACTTTGCAATCGATTGATCCCGAGTACCAATTCACAAGACTTCCGGAATCATCGCTGCACTTTATCCAGTTATTAAGGTTGGATTTAACGAGGAAGTCTTTGCCAATGAACTTCCATTTACCAAAAGGCATAGCGTTGTAGTCCAACTCGCCTAAGGGAACCGTAGTCGACTGAGGTACGTTTGCCTCCTTGACACTCCATGTGGGTCGTGGTGTCACCGCATTTTTCCCATCAATAAACTGGTCATAACTCGTGAAGGTGTAGCTCCAAACCAGCGTCCAGCCTCCTCCTTCAGTTTCCATATCGCAGTAGACTTGAAACGCGTTGTCATGGTTACCACCGTCAATATCTATCCAGTACAAGCCTGATTTTGAGTTGGATACTTGACTTTTGATGCTTAGACAGTTTTGTACGGCTGATCTCTTGCTTATTCCTATGGGAAAATAATAAGACTCTAGAAAGAATATTATACATTTAACTAAAATCAGACTTGTAGTTCCAAGAAAAGTGTTGCTTATTCGTTCATGGCATAAGCACCCAGTACTGATCAAACCTAAGGCATTTGGTGAACAGCCAGTAACACCCCCCTGAAAAAGAAAACACAAGCGCCATTTTCACACGCGTGTCTACAAAAATCTTGGAGATTGTTTTCGCGGGTATGTTGAAGGAGAACGGCTGTAAGAAGGAAAATTGTTGTGATGCTGTCCGTGATCCTTTCTTCTGTTTTTTACATGCTTTGGCTCAGTTTCACGAAGTTTTGTTGATAATCTTAAAGCAGCAACAAAGAATGCGCATGCTCAATATAACAGGCGTAAATATTCCAACTCGGACTCAAATTCACCACCGCTTTACATGGACCCGGGTAAGGTAAGCCCGTGTTTACGTGGAAAAGTTTGTCAAATTCCAACCCTCCGAGGCGGGTAACTCAACTCTGATATCGGAACGGGTTACCTGGCAAGAAGGGTTTCCCCGTGGCGGACAACGGGTTCATGTAAACAGGGTTGGCCCGGGCTGGTGACCATGTAAACGGCCCTTAATCGCTGACGCTGTTTGGATTTAATGATAACTTAGTCAAAGTAGTTGTAACAAGCAAGATGGTTTCCATTATATTGAAGTCAGGCACTTACCAATGTTGTTACTGGGCGGTGGCTTTACGAGCTACAAGAAATAAAGGAGACACATTGAAAGATCAGCGCTCAATTTTTTAAAAATAATTTTAACCATATGTTTGAGCCTGAATACTGAATGGAAAGTAAAATAGACTTTTTTTGGGTTCTTAACCAAGGAGTCCGTTTTAAAGATACAAACGTTTCTTTCTTGTAGATATTCAAAGTGAACCAGGTGAACGGACTAGGCGCGCAAGGCACGTCGGACTGATTCTGCTGTATGGCATCATCCCACAACTCCTTGCGCGCGCGGTTGCTTTTCCAAAATGGCGCCAAATTCGAGAATCGCGACTCGTGTGTTGTTTTGCCTGAATTGCTTTCTGGGATGGTGCCATATGCCAAATCGAGGCTGTGCGCTCTGATTGGCTTAGTGAGGTCACGTGAGAAACTGCCGATCGTCTTGAAAGCGACTGATCGGAGTTAACACCCCTTGATAAACCCCGTTTTTACTGAAAACAATATGAATATATATTTGTAAATGGTCATTACTTTTTATATGCAGAAGGTTTTTGGTTTAAATTATTTCGAAGCATTTTAGAATATACGCTTAATGTTTTTATGCTTTCCAAAAAAAATGTCTCTCCTTTCTATTGTAAGAGAGCAATTTTAGATGGATGTGAAAATAGAAAACATTTGTTCAGCTTTACAATTGGTTTTGGCTCCCTTTACCCTCGCCCGATTGCAGACCATCACCCATTTTGTGGGTATGCAGTTACTGAACAGACGTTAGCAGGGGCAAGGAAAATAGAATAAAATAGAACTGAAACTGGTAAAAGAAAATTTGTGTGTAAAGCCAGTGAGAATACAATGTATCATTTAACAATGACGCAGGGACGCTTTGTGTTAGAGTTAAGATATCAAGAAGCTTACCTTTTCAAAGACAACATTGCCATCTTGATGAAACAAGTCTTTCGGCTCAACAGTCCGATCGATTATGGAACAAAGTTTCGATCTGGGAACATAGGACGCGACTAAACATTTTGTGTTTGCTGTGCATTTTCTGCCACAGTCAAATTCGTCCACAACCCTGTACACCTGCGTAAAACTAATCTTATTTTCTGAAATTTGTGTGTTTTCCATAATGCTCAGCAGGGCAGATCTCTCTTCAATGACAGCATGAGTAAAACGCAATTTTAAATGCACAAAATGTGTCAACAAAACAAAAAACCGGCATAGCGTCATAGCTAGAAACTCAAAAGTGTTCCCACGAGACTATTTTGCAAGAAGTGTCTCTTTTGACCAGAAAGTCGTATTCTTTAGAAAAATAAGACTTTAATAGTTCCGCTTTTAGTTTGAGATAACACGTTCTTGCTAATGAATATATTCATTTAAACAAAAACAAAAGGCCTTTCCGATCTAAGTTCAACTGATTTCTACAATGCAAAAGAATTTTGTGTAAATAGTTTTTTCTGTAATGTTCAATTTAGCAATACAGCGATTCAAGTTTCAAAATGAAATTTAAACGAACTTCGAAACAAAACAGACATCTTTGATCAGATATTGTTTTGATTTTAGAATGTGCACCTGCATCAGTTTATGCAGATGATCTTCAAAATTGACCAAATAAAAACTGAAACAACAATTATAGCAAATGATCTCAAAGTTTCATTTGAAATGAAATCAATATAAGTGTTATTCTGAAACAGACAATCTTGAGAAAGATGAGAGAAATGAGATGATGTCAATTGATAGGCATAACGGTGTTTAGAAGGTTAAAACGTTTTTTAAAATACCATGATTACCGGTAACCGCCGTCCGTAGATTTTAAATTGCAAATAGATGATAAAGACAAAATTTTCAGCTTATTTAAGACACATATACAAAAAGAAACTGCCTTAATGTTGTGAAAACAATATTATAATTTTTGAAAGTAAAATCATTTACAGATAATGATTTAGTTTTAAAGAGTAGTGCAATTTTCAGACTATGTATCACTTGGAATAAATAGTATAAATGAAACTACAATGAGGAACGTTTGCATCAGCTTTGCATGGTTTGTTTTGTGTAGTTTTGTGTTACTTTGTTTGCCTGTAATTATAAATTTGTACGTATTTACTTTCACTGAGGGATTTATCCAAGCAAGTAAAGACACAACGGTACCCTTGGCCAAATATTGCATTAAAATTAAGAACTTAGATGAAATTGACTATTGACTTGAACCCCCTTATTTCTGGCAATTTACTCGCTTCTGCTTAGACTGTATGAAATATGGCATAAACAGCTGTAGCCCTCTGGAAAGAAAAACAATTTTAATTCAAACTTATAAACTCTTATAGAGCGGCTTGGAAAGGGTTATAATTGCTAATTTTCTAAAGGATGAAATTTTAAATTTGAGTTACATCCCATCCTAAGTTTGGATATGGGTGTTCCGCCCAGGAACACATACCCGGAACGAACCTCTTCATGAGAAAAACCCCTTGCAAATTCATACCCTGTTCATGATTAATTTTGGATTCAAATTTTCTCATTTTTTCGCTTAAACACGTGATTTCCTGACCCTGTGTATGATAAGACTTCCAAAATTTAAATCTCAAAATTTAAATCCTGTTCATGATAAGAAGGTCAAAGAAGCTGACCTTGAGAGATGGTACGTGCCCGTCTATCTTATATATAGGAGTACCCTCCGTGAGTTACATTTGGGTATAAGAATTGGGATTTGTACGCTTCCCTAGTCCAACCTAGAATATCTTTAGTTGAAAAATCAAACTTCGGCTTTCGCAAACGCTTCATTAGTACAGTAAGGCCTCAGTTTAATACTATTTTTTTCCGTATAGGTCTCGAGCTAACCCTCGGTTAACTGAGATTGCATAAAACTTGTAGATTTTGAGTAAAAAAACTCCCCCGCTAAATCCAGCTTGAACTTACAGCTGCAATACTGGATTCCATGAACAGCCCTCGTTATACTTTTCTTTTCAGGTGGTTTAGTTGGATTGTAGACTTTGAAGAAGCGACCAATATATCAGGCTTTAAAAAATAAATAATCGAACCACGTTTTTATCATCTTACATTTGCCCCAGCTGGTATACGTGGCTCTAGATACTAGGAAAAGCTATCCTTGTTTCCTTCTTATAAGGCTGTTTGCTGAGAAAGCACAAAAAGTGGATATTCTGGCGAAATCAGTAGTACATGTGTTGAAAACTGTTATCAATATATTCGAACCCCGCGTGAAAATGTGGTTTTAGCCACTGTTTGCATATGAAGCTGTTGTTGAATGCATAAAACGTGTAGAATTTGACACAATCAGTAACACGTATGTTGTAAAAAACAATACCAGTATAATTATCTCCCCCCACCCCTTGTATAAATCATGTTCGCCAAAGTTTGTACATGCAGCTCCAGCTAAAACACTGTGAAATGCCTTTATGGTCCCAATTTATTCAACTGGCCGTTATTTGAGATTGCATAAAACGTGCAGAATTTGAGAAAAACAGTAGCACGTGTGTTGTATAATACCAGACAGCATAATTACCCCCCAATTCCCTCGTAAAAATCCTGTTCGCCAAAGTTTGTACATGCAGCTCCAGCTAAAACACTATGATATGCTTTCATAGTCTCAGTGTAGTTAACTGGCCGTTATTTGAGAATGCATAAAACGTGTAGACTTTGATAAAGTCAGTAGCATATGTGTTGTAAGAAATGTTACTAGACAGTATTACCGAACACCCCCGACAAAAACCTGTATTCGCTCCAGTTTGTACATGTAGCTTCAACTAATACTTTATGAATAGCTCTCGTGGTCTCAGTCTGTTGATTGGTTACTATCTGAGAATGCATAAAATGTGTAGATTTTGATAAAGTCAGTAGCATATGTGTTGTAAGAAATGTTACTAGTATTACCGAACACCCTCGACAAAAACCTGTATTCGCTCCAGTTTGTACATGTAGCTCCAACTACTACTTTATGAATAGCTCTCGTGGTCTCAGTCTATTGATTGGCTACTATCTGAGAATGCACAAAACGTGTAGAAATAATGCAATAATCGAAACTTCTCGCTAACCCTATTCATGCTAAGCCTTTTTCTTTAATTCCTCCGAGTAGGAAAATTGGGGGAGGGGGGGAGGGAGCGGGTGGAAGTGTCTGCGGCCCGAGTTGGTGTGCTAATCAGTAAAATTATATCAATACAACAATTATTAAGTCAGTTATGACGTAAGATGACATTAAAATTCTACAATCTTAGATTTTTTATGACCACACAAGAAAGTCTTTTATGACTCAAAATTGGTGTGTGTGTATGTATGTATGTATGTATGTAAGTATGTATATATATATATGTATGTATGTATGCATGTACGTAAGTATGTATGTATGTGCGTAAGTATGTATGTATGTATGTATGTATGTATGAATGAAGGTATGAATGAAGGTATGTATGTATGTATGTACGTATGTATGTATGTAAGTATGTATGTATGTATGTATGTATGTACGTATGTATGTATGTATGTATGTATGTGTGTGTATGTATGTGTGTATGTATGTATGTATGTATGTCTGGCTGGATTTTCAAAAAGGTACTCTATTGAAATGGGACAAAATAGGCCTCGT